>CABFVZ010000076.1:450414-598833 GCA_902151445.1 Timema monikensis | reverse complement strand
GAGAGAGAGAAAGAGAGAGAGAAAGAGAGAGAGAGAAATATATTGGTTTTATATATTAGAATGATTTAATTTCCTGTAATATGGAAAATATGTAAAACTTATGGTTCTCTTATTATTATTTTATTATTATTATTAGCACCGCGTCTTACTACCCGTTCAGGTTATACGCACTTACGCTAATGTATAATGGTTGGGTGATTGTGAGATGAAATGAAGGACCTACAGTTTAACGTGGAATCCGAACCACGGTGGAGGCCTGGCATTCCTCACATTCACAAGTTGTGATTAATACACATCTTGTCAGAGGTGAAGGATGGGTTTGGTAATCAGATAAATCTGTGCCGGGACCGAGGATTGAACCTCGACCGCCAGCATAGAAGTCCGACACCTTACCCCTAAACCACCAGGTCACCATGTTCTCTTATTAAAAAGAATCAAGATTAATAAGAACTACTCTACAAAAAAAAAAAAGTCCTTTTGGGCCACTTAAATCTGTAAGTTTCCAGTTAAAGTACATAACATGGAAATAAATATATACAGATGAGTTGACTAATATGCAACCTCAGCCAAGTGGTTGTGAAACTGTACACATATAGTATTTGGAAAATATTCTGTGGAAAAGCACCTGGTTGGGCTTGGATCCCTGGTGTCCCATTAAATTATGACCAAATAAATATAAAATAAGTGTTCTAGATTGCTATATAATCGTCCACAGTTTTTGTACAGTGACGATTATACATTTATTATATATTAGTATGTTTAAAATTTTCATCTTTTTTCATTAACATGGAGCTATATTTATATTACATTATTCTTTATCAAATAATAAGCAATAATAAGCAATAATATATAGTTTTTGTATTTTCCTCAACTATTGTGTTTTCCTTAACTATTTATGTTTTTATTTAATACTATACATAGTAAAATATGTGCAACTACAACAGCATTTACTATAAATTTGGTTAAATTTTTATCAAATTATTGATTTTATAGCTTGAGGTCATTTATGAAATATGATAAAAATTTAAATAATAGTTTCTATAAAATAATATGGTTTGATTTACCCTGATTTATCAAGCCTTTAAAGAATAATAAAACACTTTAAATGGTTGTACTGGTTAGGTTTATAACACTCCTAGCTCTTTCAAGTGAGGGATGGATTTGACCTTGAACACGCCTCCAGGGAAACTCATTTTTGTTTCAATCAGTTTTACCTTGATGAATGCTTGGACTTGCTCATCGGGGTTCGGGTAGTTAGTACCAGTGATACATAAAACTAATATCAAATAAAACCAAACATTTGCAGAGATTTTTTTTGTGCTAAATACCAACAAAATAAAGTACATTTACTTTAATTTGTAAAAATACACTAATATCAAACATAGAATTACTGGACACAACAAATGTACTACATCTTAATTAATACTTTATATAGAACTAAAACAATACGTTTATAGAATTTGGGACACTTAAATGTGTGACTTGTAGCGAATATATTATTAAGTGTGAGCCTATTTTCTAAATAAAAATAAATTAGTGATCTCTAGTCATATAAATTATGGTTCGATAAATATTTGGAAAAAATATATAATCAAAATCTAACTATATAATACAAATAATTATGGTTATTTCAGTTATGGATCTTATTATTTAGTGTATGCAGATATACAGTTCTATCCATCTGAAGTATATCCATATGAGTTCTTTCGCTCCATTATAGTCTTTCTTACCTACATAATCCATATATTCCTTTTTAGGTCTTTTCATGTAATTTTTTCTTTCCACAATACTCTTTATGTCTGGTAAAATAATAATGTCTACACCCGCTTCGGTGGCTGCATGGTCTAGGGTGGTACTCTCGCAATATACAAGATTTCCCATGACGAGGATATTGAGGCGACAATCTCGGTTAGTTGTACTAAGTGTGGTTTTTCCAAAGTGGTTTTACACTCTCCCTCCACACAAATGCGGGTACACCTCTTCTAAATATAACCTTCTTAGTCCATAAAACTATCAGCTTAGTTAGTACAATACATAAGCATATAATCTGAACGGGTAGTAAGAAGGGCTGCTAAGAAAAATAATAGATAAATATAATCTCCAAGAATAAAAAGTACGATAACAATTAATCCATACAAGTTTTACTATACTCTAAGGTTCAAAATGAGATCGAAATCCGTTGGATAATTTAAAGGATTACTGGACACATATCTATATAAATAAATATCCAAACGAGTAATTTGGAGACCGGTATTATCTGAACGTATCTGTAAGTAGTAAACCTATTTGCTTAGCGACAAAATATTTAGAATGTAAATACTTTCTCACAGACATATTGATAGACGAGAACAAAACATCAACCTTTTTAAAAAGAGACAAAAGTTCTAGAAAAAAAAAATTCAAGCAAACTTTTTGTATTCCTGTCCGATTTAACGATATTTTATATTACAAAGATTTATCACTCTCACTCCCCTTTTTATTAGATGCTCATGACTTCCTCTTGTTAAAGAATATGGCGTGAAATTAGATTGCTTCGTTTATTGCTCCCACCTATGACTGAAGGTCCTAGTAACATTTGGTCTCAAGCATATGCGCTTGAACAGACGATGCCGAAATCTCTTTTTTTTGCGATCCAAATAGCTCTTCCTTTCTTCATCCCACCTTGGCAATTGTAAAAACAGGTAATGTGCTGTGCGAGACGACGAAGATGCTTGGGAAGCTTCCATATTCCAACTGTTATGACCCAACCATACTGTCTGTTCTGCTTCACTTCAACTCATTAAGGTTGAAAAAAAAGACGATCCATGGTGTACTTCTCGGACCTTATGTGTGTACTCTCTTGGAGCTGCAGTTTAGTTCAAGTGTTATGTTGCAGAAGGAGAAATGAACTAAAGAAGTAGGAATTTTGGTCAAGGGACAACTTTCAGATCTTAAACAACAGGTTAGGTTAGTTAAGAACTATCTACTAAATTAATATTTTTATAATTTTAACTTTAAATTATTGTCGTGAACTACATAATTAAAGCAAACAATATTTTTAACAAGGGTGGCTCTTGGTGGTTACCAAGATAAGCAAGGCTGAACATGACTGCACCAGCAAAATACTTCCTATTCACTATCAAACCGGAAATTTAAGGCTAATAAACGTAAATTAGTTCATAATATAATTTTTTTTTTGATTGGTAAAAGGAAGAGCACAATATACTAGTACAGCATAGTCAAACTTTTTCTTGCTTTGAAATCAACTCACGCGCAACAGCTGATTAATAAATATATTATTGACATCTGAAATAAATGTTTCATATAAGCATAAATATATCGGAAATAGTTTATGATTTTACACTATAGTTTTGCTTGCGTGAGGCATGTCACTTATTCAATAATTTATATTTTACTAATTCTAGGATATTACTTATTATGTAATAAAAAGAACTACGATATTATAAGTAAGCGTTAATTAACAAATTAAACCCTATTGTAATTTTTTTCTGTTGCGGATAGTGGCTTAGTGTATGAACAAAGTTAAATATTGCTCATTTTTATAACAATGAAAATATAATCTAGTTCAATTTTACTACGATGTACTATGTTAAATAAAAATGTTCCACCCAAACATATGAGAATATATTACAAAACTCACACGTGTCTATTACAAATAAGTGTTGAGTAAAGTAGGAATGACTATTTTAGATAACAAACGTCAGGTAAGTTTTTTTTAAACTGTGCAGAAATAATTGTATGTATAGTACAAGAGTTTTTTTATCGTACCTTAATAAATTATTTATTATCATTAAAACTGAAATAAGAATTTCAATAATATTTTTTTATTATATTTACATATATATAGTCATAAAAATTAATGAATGAGGAGAAATATTTCTCATTATTATTTCAGTGAAGTGATTTTTAAGGACCAGAATCTTAACGTCAGTCGGTAACGAATCTTTCAACTGAGCTAAAGTTTCATTACATAGCAGATTAGATTTCCAGCATACAAAAAATATCATCAGTCATCTTATTACTTTTGACCGTGTAAGCAACGACTGGGAAATTGTATGTATAGTCTAGTTTAGTACTTTTTGATGTCATGTTTTAAAATAATCCGTCGGTTCAGAAAATCTAATTTTATACCTCAAAATATTAAGTCTAACACCATATTAGTATTAACTTTGCTAAAAATCAAATTAAATTCTTAGTGTTTTGTCAAATATATATATGTATAATATTTACATAAGTTGTTCACATAAATAAACATATTCTTGTCCCTATATTCTTATATTTACTTTTATTTATGTACAGTAGTTCGCTTTAAAAAATATGCCTATTTTTACCTCAATTTTATTTATTTTTACAGTTATTCCAAGTCTTATATCAAAACCTAATTCATTTTATTGAAAACTGTGGAGTCATTTGTTATAAGGGCAGAAGGAGCCAAAACATTAAATAAATTAAATGATCGTGTCCTTTTTAACAAGAAAGTCTAAATTTCTTGTTCTGTTCGTTGAAAATGAGTATCATAATTTTTAGGATGTTCGTAAAACTAATGATACCGTTTATGTTGGCGACAAGTACCAATAAATCTATTAATATAATGTTGAATAAGTAGTTAATACATACAAAATTACTATAAAAGTATGACTAAATAAATTACCTTAATATTTTTGGCTTGGTAAAATAAACACTCCACTGTATATAAGTTATAGGTTCAAAATAGTACACTACTAAAAATCGAATTTTGGTAGATACACTAAATTTATCAATCATAAAATATATAGTATGATAAAAAATAAAATTAAATAGCAGTTTTGTAAAGAATAATATTGAGATTAGTTTAAAATCTTTTTATGAAATTATTTGTCATCTTTTTCTTAAAGAATATTTAGAAAAAGTAAATTAAATTTTAAATGAATTTAGGTTGGAAAAGTTGTATTAGATTGACGTGAAAAAAACTGATTTGTAATATAAATATAATATATATTCACAATATTTAAAAGATATTTGTTAATTATTTGTTAATATTAATTACAAGTTATGTTACAATTTAATTGAGAAATGTGTTGACGTTATAACAACCGTCAAAAAATTAGGTACATTTTGAAGTAATAGATAATAGAGTCATAATTACACTTAAAACTAAGATGTTTTTCAAAGGATGATATGACCATGCATATATTAATGTTAATATATTATTCTTCATAATTGATATAATTATTTTTTTAAATTTGAAAAATAAAAATTGAATTTATTTCTTAGCTGTAGTTCCCTGTTCCTTGATTTCTGGCTGCAAAATCTGCACAGTTATTTTTACATGTTTCAATGAATCAACGGCATCATCCTCAGGTCTAATGAGAAATAAATAACACTCCGAATTTAATTTATGTATTAGTTTTTACTATTAATTCTTAATTTAAGATGGGTGTTATAACTTCAACACATTTCTCAATTAATTTGTAACATAGCTAGTCTTTTACAGATATATTTTAAATATTGTGCATATATATTATATTTTATTACGTCAATTTAATACAAATCTTCAAACTTAAATTAATTTAAAATTGAAGTTTATTTTTCTAAATATTCTTAAACGCTCCTTACTAAGCAATTTATAATGTTTTTCTAAAATTGTTCTTAAGGCCCTAAATATATTGTACTTGCTTGGAGAAGATATTTTAATAATCTGACACCGTTAACAAGCACGTGCTTACATACTTAGATATACAAATATTTACATTTATATTTACAGAAATACTTAAGCGTCTTATTATTATAGCCTTTTCCTATCGTAGTAAAAAAAGATAAATTATTTTGTTTCTAATTGTTTTTATTCCTAGATAATATTCAATAGATGAAATTCAACCAGACCAATAAGTATAAAATTGATATGATAAAACACATTTGGAATGGTTTAATTTTTCTTTAAAACTGTTATTTTAAAACCAAGATTGATCATACTTGAATTTAATAAACTGTGGAGCACAAACATTTTTACAACGTGACATTAATGTTTTTGGAACACATATTATGAGCAATATTTGACACTCAAATGGTATCCCGGGGAATCCAAACCGATTCTATTCTTTTTCAAGCACATATATTATAATTGTAAGTTAACTCAAAACACACAAAGTAATTTCACACATCCTTACTTATATATTATCACTTTAATAACTACATATTATTTATCATATAACCAGAATGGGTAGTAAGATGTAGTGTTAAGTATTATTATTATTTATATATTATACCCACCGAGGCAATGGCGTAAAATATATATTAAAAATATGATTTTTTTGTATTTCATTTTAAAGATGTATCCCTTCATTATTATAACTTGATATTTGTGTTCCTACGAAAAATTACAGCTAGCAAGGAAAATGATGTCGACCATTTTGAAAAATGTTAAATAACAAATATATCATTTAAGCGACATACAAGTGCATTATATTAATGTTATAAACATTTGAAAACTTATGAAAGAGTGTAAAAATTTAAAATGCTAAATTAGTAACTAAACTTGTTTTATTTGAGTATAGCGAAAATGTAAAATGTTAAGAATAATTAACTCAAATTGAATTGTAGACAAACTTGGTTTGCACATAAAAAGATTTAAAAATATGTAAAACTGATACCCAGGATATGGTTATTATTTTACTACGTGACTTACACTATCTTTAGAAAATATATCCAAGTTTTCAATCAAATTATCTTTTTAATAAATGTTATTAAACTTTATATATTCACAGAGATACTTAATTGTGTTTTTGTTGACTATATACACTGGTCAAATACTAGTAGCAAACTAGTTAGATTTATATAAATTTACTAGAATTTTAATATATATCTTAAATAAAGCTGCCCTCAATGGTAATAAACCCAAAATAATAGCCTATTTCAAATTGGTACACACCTCTTACCAAAATGGTGAGCTATAATAATTATTAGGACCAAATCAGGAGCCTTGTAAGTTCTATTATTTAGTGAGGTTGGGTGAAGTTTATTGGTTGAAAACTTAATAGGAGATACATCCAAATGTACTTTCTTACATTTACATAGAAAAAAAATTCAAAACTGACAAAAACGTCTACCGGTAATGATAGTCTCAAACTTACGTTTAATCCATCTAGTCGTTTCACGGCTACTGGTTTGAATCCTTTTCTTGTACTATAATTAAGAAGTACTCTACTATTAAATGTAGTCTTGTAAGTAGCACGATAGAGGCGTGCCTTATCTTCTCTAAAACGGTTCTGCAAAACACAAATACATTTAAAACCTTTTAATATGTTTCATATTAATACATCTAATTATTAAACGTTTATTATTTTTTTTCAAACCTAATTATTTGACACTTATTTATTTGCAATTTTATATTTCTGGATTGTTCTATTTACTTTTGAACATTTGACTTATTTATTTATTTATTTGAGAGTAAAAAAACACCATTAATTGTTATCCTTAAACAATAAAAATATCTGAATAGGAAACTATTCTCCTTGAAGATCCTAGTGAAACTGGTAAATTTAACCCCCTTTAATTATGTGTTCAATATATCACTTGTCCTGTTTAGTTAATGACAAATATAATTCTAATTTTATATCTTGAATTAGTTTCTTAGCGTTGTCCTGTTGAATATATATATATATATATATATATATATATATTCTATTGTTAATATATACATACATAAATATATTCTATTATATATATAGGTTAGGCTTCCTTATAACTTTATACACTTCATATACAATGAGTGGATACGTGTTCTAGCTGTACTGTACTGTAAATATAAGTAAAATTGGACAACAATTAATATTCATTTATCCTCAAATGTATTGAAAACAGTTAATCATTATTAAAAAAACGCTGTGATTGAATATTGAACTTATAATATATGTGCATATTGCTCTATATATTTGTTAAACACTGAATTAAATTTAAAAAAATTAACCGCCTCTTTGTATATAAAATTAGTATACCATACGACCTTAATATATTAAATGATTTAGTCTAGATTATAAAAATGAAAATAGGTGTATGTATATTTCCATAAATATTTAGATACATATATTTTTATATGTGGCATATTATTAAAATTTATCTCACAAATTAATAGTGACTAAGAAAAATAATTAACGATGTTTTATTTTGTACCTACTTGTATTCGTGTTTTGATTTTTGTAGTCGACAATACATCGTTCCAAGATCCATAATTGATCCAAAGTGTTTTTAAAGACAATGTCATTTATTTAGCTAGCCAAGTAACTATATACATAAAATAAATTATGTTATTTTCCAATTCATTTTTTCCTGATCTTAAGCTTATATATCATGAAGATATATATTATATACATATATATATATATATATATTGTATTTTAAAATTAGTAAAACTCCCTATATCCTTATGATATAGTTAGTGAACAAATATGTTTGTTCTGTAAGCTTTAGCACTCTGATTGAAATAAATGCAAAAATAATTACCAAAAAATTATATATACCAATTGTAGGTTTACGAGTGTACCAAGTTTTCTCAAAGTCTAGTGTATATTTGTATTTACTAGTTAGGACAAACTCTTTTCTCGTTTCAAAATGCAATAGTTAAAACATTCTAACTTAATATATACAGCCTGTCAATTTATTTGATAAAACTTTTACTCTATAATTGTATACATTGCGCACTATTGTTACTTTCTTAACTACCAGAAAATAAAATCAAATTCTATAGTTGTGCGAGTACTTGAACATTTGAGTTCAAGTCAAGCTGCTCAAACTCGACTTGAATACATTTACTGAACCCAAAAATTGTATTATTCGGAATTTTCAAGCTTTATCTAAAATATTCCATGTTTAATTAATTGTATTTAAATTTAAATATAATTTTATAACAAATAGCGTGATTATAAATATTTTAACAAAAAAATGTAAATCTAAAAAAAAAGTTTTAATTATTTATGATTTATGCATGGATCTATCACAGAGATTCAACTTGAAACATCGATTGTGCAACTATTGCTCTACAATACTCGAACTAGAAAAAAAGTTTGTTTTCATTCAAACTCGACTCGAACTCGATTCGAAATGAGAAATGCCTATGCGCACTGCCTTATTGAATATCGTGGAGTTTAAGTACTATTGGCACATGTATCTTGTCAAGAATTGACAAATGAAGTACAAACAGGACACATCACAATAAACAGCTATGTAATTAGTAGATATATTAACCCATATCCCAAAGTCAGAAATTTTGAAAGAGATATTTTTAAAAACTAGTAAATATTTTAGGTAGTTTCAATATTTCGTATTGACGTTTCTGTCCCTGACACATTATTTTGACTGATATGATAATTTTTTATGATTCATAGTAGTAATTTAATGTCATATCCCCATAACTTAATATTTTTATTTATATTTGATATTACAAGTTTGAGTGGTGACGGGGACTAAGTATCAAAATCGTTTGATCTGGTTTATTTGGGAAGGGGGATTTGGTGTTTGAACCCAGTGAGGGTTTTATATTAATATGGATTTTCCTACTTATTACTAACCAAGCTATGCACATGCATATTAATTACACTAGTGAGGTGTTATGAGCAATGCTATATTCTTTCATAGAGAGATGTAAGAAAATAATTTAGGAAAAAACACACTCACTACTTTCTGCCAAGATTCAAACCCTAAACTCCCAATCACTGGTAAACCAAACTAAATTATCTTGACACTTATACCATGTGTCTACATATGCAGGTGTTTCTCAAAATGATTTGTCAATATCACTCCACGCAGATGGGGGTACATTTACTCTAATTTGTATATGATTCATCGCTAAGCTTTCATTGGAAAAATTGAATACGAATGTCCATGTGGCTATTAAAATTAGAAGCAGTTTAAAATATAGTACCTAAATAAACTGTACAAATAAACAAATATTCGGTTACATCGTAATATAATTCAATAGTAAATTTATTATTACATACATAACAAAATGTTTACTTTCAAATAAGTATTCAGTCCATTTTGTTTAATACATTCTTTTCCCTTCTACATCATATTATTCAATACATTTACACAATTTTTTGATAACCCTACCAAATATTGGAAAATTTCGAGTAAAAATTATAAGTGTTCATAAAATGATATCTACGGTCACCGGTAAAATTGTTGAAATACACATTGTTAATTTAAGAAATATTACTATTAGTTGGAAAAGACTGTGCTACATTTCTAACGCCATAATTCAGTATAACAAATAAATAGATTTCGTATATTGTGCTTAGGGCACAGATAAGATCCTTAGTGTTTTATTTTATATTATTAAGTTTCATATCCAAACATATTTTATAATGATATAAACATATACGATATTTAATCATAATTTGAATTAGTATAGAAAAAAAATCTGGTTTTAATACAAACAATAATATAATCGATTGCAATTGCAACTAATAGGTTTGTTTTGAGTAAAAATAATAATCCTCAATATTGTGTAATATTTATCGAATTTTTAAAGAACATATTTATAATTTGTAATAGTGGATTTATTATATCTTATAGAGTCTTTGTAACTGAATATTTAATTTATATTTCATGTTATTATTATTATTAGCACCGCGTCTTACTACCCGTTCGGATTATACGCTCTTACGCTAATGTGTAATGGTAGGGTGATTGTGAATGAAATGAGGGACCTACAGTTTAACGTGGAATCCGAACCACGGTGGAGGCCTGGCATTCCCCACATTCACAAGATGTCTTGTCAGAGGTGAAGGAAGGGTTTGGTAATCAGATAAATCTGTGCCGGGACCGAGGATTGAACCCCGGCCGCCAGTATAGAAGTCTGACACCTTACCCCTAGACCACCAGGTCACCCTCTATTTCATGTTAAGTTGAGTTGAGATATTTAAGAAATCCATTTTACTTGCAACAAATATTTTCTGTTAACATTGGGAGTGTATATATATATATATATATAATATTTAATGTTAACATTATATATATATAATATTTTCTGTTGACATGAATAATATCATTATATATATATATATATATATATATATATATAATGAATAATATCATTATATATATATGTAATGAATAATATCATTATATATATCTATCATTGCTAGATGATTATAACGTTATAAGATATAGATTGATATCCATATGAAAACCAACCTAAAAGTTAGGTTCAAACAATGTGATAGAATATTTAAAAAAAAGGTCTGATTAATTTCTAGGGTACTAAAAATTTGGTTTTCCATAGTAAAGTTTGGTAAATAGTATCAGTGTATTTTAAAAGTTAATTTATAATTGATCAATGGTTTCATTTATTTCAAATTCTAAGGAGGGTACTTTGGGGAAATACAAATTTTTAATCTAATTCTATTCNGGGGGTGGGGTATAATTGAATGTTATCACACAGTTGATTAAAAAGTGTTAAAGAAGTTCAGTGAGTAGATTTTCATTTGCTTAGGTGAATGAGCGGCCTTGGCACGGTCGTTGGACCGACGCTGGAGAGGGCGTCGTGCCGGCGATAGAGCGCTGGCTAGTCGGGTGACGGCTGGGGGACTCTCGAGGCAAGCGGCGGGCGTTTTGGCGTGACGTGACGCAGCGCCTTGTACTGGCGTAGCGACGTCCCTTCAAGCTCCGCCCTTGTTTCACTCGGGAGGGAGTTAACTAGGCGGAGACCGCCGGCCTTCCGGGGATCCAAAACAAGTGACGGCCATTGCAAAACACCTCCGTTTCTCGACCACTGATCGGGGATACCTAATAACATGTGCGTTTACAACTAATTGTGGTGAGTCTACACATAAATAACTAATCATTATTATTATTATTATTACAATACCACGAGGTTTTTAAAAACCTGTTTCACAAACAAACATTATTTTGGAGACCATTGTATATATATTGTAATTACATAATATTCTAACATATATTAAAAAAAATAATTTCAGGAATCTAATAGATTAGGACCAGTTTCAGTGAGCTCACGGGATAAGGTGTCAGCCTGATCTGGTTTGATTTGTTGATGACTTTAGGGTGTTAGGGTTCTCAACCAGGTAAACTAAAGGATTTTTTAAAATGATTGTTCAGTCTCCCTCCACGCGAATGAGTGTACATTTCATATAAAACTATAGCCTCTACATTCCTATAACATTAGTGTAATTATGCGGATAAACCTAAAAAGAATTAAGTAGCAGTTCTAATACAAATTTATAAACCCTTACAATATACATATACAATTTAAAATTGATTTAATAATAAACGCCAGAGAGATATTAGCTTCTTGACGTTCCCCTTAGTAGTGAACTTTTAAAAATTACTCGTCTCTAAATTTCAGTGGTATTTGTAACATTGTATTGGTTTAGGTTGACACGATAAGCATTAACATGCTTATTATTTTACCTGACATAACCTAACATAACCTAACCTATACAAGTCTAGTCCAAAAAACCTGATCACATACATGTAGGGAAGGGATAAAAGTCAGGGTTTTAATGAAAATTCCCCTTGATAAAATCTCCATGGGCCAAAAAACTCACGGCTGTAAACCCCATGACACTCTTTATGTATGCTTAAAAATAAAGTTTGCCAGTTATATTATTTAACTATAACTAATGTCTTTTGAAACCTAAATATATAAACATATGCATTAATTTATATCTAGAATGTCTGCAATTTTCTAATAATAGACTTCAGTAACATAAATAAAGTCACAATATTTATTAACACATAAACTCAACAATATTGGTACGGACATTCTAAATATACATGAATAACAAAACTCATTAAACATAATTATTTATTTTACATATATTTATAACGCAGTTGTATAACATACATTTCCTTATTTATCATGATCACTGTGATTACATTCTTAGATGTTACAAATAAAGGTGATTCTATCGTATTGATTTAAAAATATAATAGTCAAATAATTTTTTTTAATACTTGTATATTTTATTGGAGTTTGGAAAATTATCAAAGGCACTTATTATGCATCTTTGTTAGTGCCTAATAATACCTCAATATGGTAGACTCCAAACTATTTTAACAAAATCAGTTCAATCGAAAGTTTATCTCTTCCCGATTTTCTTTCATGTTATATTTCTGAATTAAGGTTAGTCCTTTGCATTAAATTTCACCTTAGTGATACTGATATTTTATAATAACTAGTACAGCTCTATAGATAATATCATCCAACTGGTAGTAAAGGGTGAAATAAATGACAAATTCAACTTTCCTGGGACAATCCACAATTTTAAGAATTAGGACACTTACATTTTCTCAACTCTGCTAATATACTGATATAAAATGAAACATGATTGTTAAGTATAGGCTTTTGAAAATACATCCGCTTTTGTAACAAAGTACGTTTAGATAAAATTTGAAAATAATGTATTAATCAATTGTAAGATCATTTGTCAAACCTTTGAAAAATTACAGAATATCAAAAGTGGCAGCCTTACTATTTACACAATCACGAAATATTTTCAAATAAAATATATGTTTATAATCATCTTACGTTATAGATTACTTATCAAATTACTTGGAAATCATTTTTAAAATATATAGTTTATATGTATGTTTATAAGTAGTATTCATGCTAGTTCCATAGTAGGTATATTTGCTTGCCTATTATCAAAAAGACAAAATGAGATATATTACCTGTCTAGCTGTAACATAAAAACAAAAAATCATATTATATATGTTTCTCTGGCGAAGGAAATATATAAATCTATTTGACTAAGCATACACTTTATGATAGAATCGATCAATTACGAAAGTAAAATAATATAAATTAATTCTAGATGCAGTAATATTTAGTAAAATTAAAACATTTAATCTTTTTTATTATATTAATAATCATGTGCTGTACAAAAACTAATCTTTATGTTTTAATTAAATATGGTAAGATAGCCTACTGGTCTCTTAGCATAAATAGATAAATTTTCTCTATATTATATTCAAAATTCAAATATCTGTACGAAATTAGTATTTTTAGAAAAAAGGTCATAAATGTAGTTAGATTAATTTTTAAAAATAAAAACGATACAGAAAAAAATGCATTTTAAGAAAATTTGAAAAATAATGCTGATTGCAAATACCTCCTTCAAAGATGTCTAGAATACAAACGTATACAAATAAGGGTTTTGTAAAATATTTAAGGATACATTTTATATTATTTAAATGCAAAATATTCTACTAGTTATTAGCCCTAAATGAAATAAAATATTATTCATCACACACATTGTCTTTCTTGCAAATATATCAACCAAATTTCAATAACATTGAGCTTTTTTATTCATAAAACAAGTTTGGTATTTTAAATGTTTACATTTAATCATTACGGTATTCATGCATACTAGATATAAAGTGGATTAATTATAGAAACCTTTTTCAAAAACCCTAAAATTATGTAACTTAGAACTCTAATACAAATAATCATCGAATAATAAATATGTGGCTATTACTTTGTAAGCTTTACAATGTGTGATTTTTTTTAATGTGAAGGGATTATGCAAGGATAGGGAAGTGTGAAGAAAGTTATTGAGGATAGATTAAGTACGGAGTTAGAGAACCAATTCTATTATAAATAAGTTTAGTGAAAAGTACAAATATTTTTTATATGGTACATATAATTTAATTACGTGTGTATATTAGTTTCTGTGGCTTCCTGTATACCTTGTGCATCACAATATTAGCCAACATCATCATCGTTTTGGAAACATTAAAGTATTTTATATATCTTAATTCACATTATTTTTAAATTCACTGAAAAATGTTGTTTTTTAAATTGGATATATTAGTGAAACTAATTTCCACAAGTATTTGCTGATTTTTCCCTATAAATCTTTCAAGTTCTTTTAAAAAGAATATGTTTTCTTAGCCACAAACTTTCTTTGTGAATTAAAGATATTTGTATACAATATTACGACTGGAGGATTAGCCACTAAATGTTTAAAGTCATCATGGTATATATTTAGGTAAACAAATGCTTTATCAAAAGTGGGAACAATATTATTTTAATGAATTTTAGTGTTTGTGTTTTTATATATTTGCGTTTAAAATAAATGCTATTATTTGTACAGTATATTTATAATAGTCTTGTAAATAATTAATAGTGTACGATATGGTTAAAATTAAATGTAGTAAACCCAATTTGACAGATAATACGATGACCTAAAACATAATCTAAGCCTCTGTGGAACGAAGCCAAATAATTTTGTGATTTTCAGGGTAAATTAAACATATACCGGTATTACATTTGTCGCTTTATCAAATGTATATTAAATAAGAAAAAAGAGCAGAAAAAATCTATAATATTACTTATTTTCTAAAAAAAATATGTCACTAATCAATGTCTTATAAATTGTATTGAAATTGACGTCTCTAATGTTTGAAAATAAGCTCAAGCGTTAATGACCAACTAATGTTCTTTCCATATCTTAAAAGCTATTTACTGAATCAATTTGTATTTGAGCTATTTTCCTATTCCGATCATAATTCAAATGGTTTTTTATGATTGATTTTTAATGATAATTCAAAACACCATGACAAAATTAAGTATATCACTTTTGAATTAAGTCAAGAAATTAATATAAATAAAAAATGTCCCAAGACATCGACATAAACTCTATCATTATAATCTACAATTCACGTTTACTTTATGAGTTCTTTATTAGCACCGCACCTTACTACTAACCGTTCGGGTTATATGCTTATGTACTAATTATACTAATTATTATGGCGATTTGAAAGGCTATATTTAGAGGAAGTGTACCTGCATTTACGTTGTTCACCATTTTGGAAAATCCACCCTCAGTACACTCGATTGAGATTTGAAACTCGATCTCCCCGTTATCGTCAGTCTAGTCTACAACGAGAGTACCGTCTTAAATTTTGCTGCCACCGAAACGAGTAATTAATGAGTTAAGAATATTTATATAGAGTATAAGCTGTTAATATATTTTCTAACACACTTATGTAAAAACTAAATAAATAAATCATTTATTTTAAATTAAACCAGTTATAAAACTCAAATCAAAATTAGAAAATGTTCTAAGCCACTAAGACTTGCATTGAAGTTTTTTTCTGTTGATGAAGAAAGGGTTTAAGTCCTTACTGTTTTAAATGGAGACTTTCAATTTTAATATATCTGTTACACTTCAATTATGAAACTTCCCATTTCAGAAATTGGGCCAATTTCTGCTCATTCCATTAATTTGCTTCTTGGTTTGACCATTTCACCAACTGGAAAAATATTGTTTTAAAAGAACAGACACTTATTTTACTATCTGCTGCAATCTTAAGTGAAACTTGTATTAAGATATTATTTTTAACTAACTCACCAAAACTTAACATAACCTAACCTATCATTCTAAAATGATTAAAAGTTAAATTAAATTAAGGACAATAGCTGTTCTTCAATTGTATATTTTACATACCAAGCAAACACAAGTCCAGTTCATGAATTGAACAATTGGAGCTTCACATTTCGTGAAATAGTCAGTTCATTATCTGGGCGGCGTAAATGCTCTACAACTCATGAATTAAAATATCTTTTGCTCATTTCGTGAAATGGTCAAGAGAATCAATTTCACGGAATGGGCAGAAATTTGCCCATTTCATTATCTGGGCGGATTCAAAAGTGTGGTGTAACATAATATGTATATATTAGAGGAAGGACAAGGTATACTGATGTTATTATCAATCACTCTGTTTACGGAAACAGCAGTGTCGCAGTAAACGAGATGAGATACTGCAAGCTCTGGATAAGGACAGTTTTGAAAACAAGTTTGTAATCAGACATAGACTTATGGATGAAAAGAGAAGTTGTGACAAATAATTTTTAGGTGGATAAGGAAAGCTTTGTTGAAAACACTTTCACGGATAGTGGCAGTTTTAAAAAATACCTCATATCCTAACACTAAATAAATAAAGGATTAGAAAGGTTTTGAAACATTTGAAGGACATTTCTAACTGAATGTGTGCCAACTGAATCGTAATCCCCAAAAAGCTAATTTTTGTTATAAGTACAGTTTTGAAATTCACTGACTCATATAAACCATTCACCCTCCTCTCTACAAGATAATGCAAGTGCATTTTATAAAATAGATTATATCATAATTAGCGCTCACTATTATATGTTGTATTTAGTCTTTACTTCATGAAATAACTGTGTAGATATTAAAACAACTTAGACACTAGCTCGGTTCTAGAACACGAAACACAGGATCCAGTGACCCGGAAGTTAAATTATCACCTAGGAAGGAGAAACCACTATTTTATTAAAAGTAATTGTTTCAGAAAAGAATCAAATTAAATAAATCAAACACCGAGCATACAACTATCATTATAACATCTATTTAATACTTTTTTGTTTCATAATTTCTAGGTTCTAAATTAAATAAAT
Organism: Timema monikensis; assembly: GCA_902151445.1. Taxonomy (NCBI): domain Eukaryota; kingdom Metazoa; phylum Arthropoda; class Insecta; order Phasmatodea; family Timematidae; genus Timema; species Timema monikensis. The sequence continues at coordinate 581,420 of CABFVZ010000076.1, read as the reverse complement.
TTAACAATTTAAACGAAAAAGCATTTTAGTAAAATGTATCACAGTCTGTTTATAATGTACATAATGTACTACATGCTAAATATATCTAGAAAAATATATCCTTTTACTATTTTAACATTTACCAAAGGAGTGATTTATGATAGATAATGAATGAGTTTGTAAATTACTCCTATCTTTCTTGACTTATCTATAATTTAAATAACCTTAAAACCCGCCTCGGTGGCATAGTTGGCTAACGCGCTAGTCGTGCTGAGCCCGACTGCTGAGGACGGGGAGATCGAGGTTCGAATCTCGGTCGGGTGAACTGGGTGTGGTTTTTCCTAAATGGTTTTCCACTCTCCCTCCACGCAAATGCGGGTTCAATTCCTTTAATTCAACCTTCCCAATTCCTAATCCAATAGCGTAAGAAGTACTTAAGCGTATAATCCGAACGGGTAGTAAGACGCGGTGCTTAAAAAAATATTTCCTCCGATTATCCGCTGGTATGTACTTGCCAACAAAAATAAGCATTGGTTGTAAGAACAATCATATTTGAAGCATCCAATAGAACTATCGATTAAAGATATATGTAGTTTTATATTTAACTGTGAAAATACGTCAATTTGTTTTATACATATTATGATCTCCTACGTATATTATTAAAATAATTATAGCATTTTAATAATTATAAATGCATCTACTAGTTTAACGATTCCATTATACAATTACTGCCTACATTGAGAATACGTTGTATAATTGACAAAAATATTGTTGATTTAATATATTATATCAGGATAGTTACAGAATTTATAACTTGGAATGAAATTGTTTAAAATAAATTTATTTTGACTTTAAATAACATTGAAGAAAACCTTTCTATTTTCTTTATTTAAGCTATGTGCAGGAAGTGGCAAGAATAGATACCGACAATTTCCATTTTTATGACAATTTAATCGGAAGAGTGAAATAATTAAAGAATTCAAGACTTTCACAATTATGTCCCATCATCCAAAAACAGAGAAGTTCATTATTATTGTATGAATGAACTGTAACAATACAAAGTACGGTACCACATCTGTTAGAATATCAAAACAAAGTTTTTCTTTTACATTGTATTTGTAAGATGTCAAGATTACAGATACCACCTATAAATTATAATCCGTTGTTAGGGAATGATTTGACTATTGTGGGTGTATCACTTTTATAAGTTTTGTTAAGTCTTAAAGGACCGCTACAAGCGGCAGATGTTTGGTTTTCTCTAATTGCAGTGTGGATCTGGTTACCCGTTAGTCTGGACTAGTTGGCCTACTTGTCTGGCACTTACAAATACATGTGTTCTAAGTACCGTACTGTATGTATGATCTGTAAACATGCGACTTGTTTAAACCATTGTATAACCTATAATCACAACTACCAAGGAGTGTGGTTTACATGGCTAAGACAATCGTACTTCATATATTATCAAAACCATTCTTCGTTATGTTTCCTGAGAATTTATACTATTTTATAGACACCTTTAAATACATCTCTACAAAAACCATTATTTTCACTTTTCTTATTTGTTTATATTATATAAATATATATGTAGTATATTTATTTAAGTGTATATTAGTAATATAAATAAACCCTCAAGATTAAACTTATAAATAAATATCAATTTACTTTAAAAGATTAGGACAATACTCTTATATGTATAATTAATGTAGAATTTTTTTAATATAAAATGAAATAATAGAATTTTTAAATGTATAAAACCCTTATAATTTAGTGTGAAACTGATTCAACGAAAACAATCAAATTGTCTTGTCTAGTCCTAACACTAAACACGTGTTACTAAGATTATATAATATTTTATTAGACAATATAATTTTTTTTTTAATATCTCACTGTTTATTCAAAAATCATTATTTAAATTTTACTTCTAGTTAGTCTTAGCACAAGGTTTTTAAACGGTTTAATCCATTTGTATAAAAAAGTAACATGTTTTGAAGTAATACACCCTATTTAGATTTAAAAGGTAATGGGGAACTTACAATCATAAATCACACGTACAGTAAAAAACCACACTCGGTACATCCAGCCAAGATTCATATCGTGATCTTTCCGTACTTCCAGTAAAACACTAGTGACGTGCTAGAACAGGCCAACACCAATGCGAGTACTCTAATCTATCTATCATTAAGTTATTCAATAATTAATTAATTACTAATGGTATTTTTAAGTTTTATTGTGGGTGTTTTGGGGATTATTTATATTTAATTGATAGTTTATCTAAGGGGTAGTTTTATCAAAACCATATTTGTTCTATTCCTTCATTTCAAAGGTATATACCAGTTTAATATATTTAAAGCAGTTGTTCCCAACAAGATGTTTAAACATATACCAAAATAAGCACGCGTCCCTATCATGTATGGCACGCCGTCTACAACTTCTCTCCCTTTACCACCCCTCTTAAAAATAATACAGTAGCATTAAACCCTCAAAACAAGCTACGTGTCATAAAAATAGAGGCTCGCGCCCGTGCGGCTTTCGAGAGAATAGAGTTTTGGGGTCGTAGGAACCACCGGTCCTCACCAAAACCTGTCCGTGGTTCCAGGCGCAAGCGAGTTAACAAAGAAGCGCTGTCCACGGACCAGTGTGGTCATACAATTTCCCTGGTCATTCATTGCACGACTCGTGCCTGCCACGTATTTAATTTTGGGAGGGGGCCTCACACGATACTATTGTGCTGCTATCCCTTTCTAAAGTGGTCCTTGAATTTGGAATCTACTCGTCAAACTTTCATTCCCCCTAAAACTTGATTGGATTGATCAGAGATGATATATTAGGTACTTGATATTCTATGGTATATTTAGGTCCTTTTTTCAACTCGTACTGATGGGCACAAGCATTAAAGGTCAAACCTGTCAAGTCTGATAGTTGTGTCTGGGAGGTCGATGCTTGAAATATGTTTACGTGTATTAAAATAATTTTTTCTTAAATGGTTGCTCATTATCCTTCCACACGGTTTCAGGTAAGTTTCCTCTATAGTATATACATACATTCTTCGTCCTTCCCCGTTCATATTAATTATGCAGACATCCTAGATGATCAATAAAACGAATTGCAAAAAATAATCTACTTTTCACATGAGAAAGAATGTAACAAGTGGACTCAGCCCGTAGTTTTCTCTTTTCATCTCTTAGCTGAATCATAGTGGGATTCCAAATAATTAATCCCCCAAAAACATTAAAGGATTTACCATATAATTTATTTATTCTTGAGGGTCTTTGTTATTGGCCGTTGATTATAAATCCTTGTAGTAAATTATTTCCCAACCACGAAACTATAAAGCAAGAGGAAATTCCTTTTTTATGTGACAAATTTTACTGCCGGTTAAGGCTCTCGGAATATAGAAAAATTAAAAACCAAATAGAGTGAGGATCTTAAATTATGCCTCATTATACATTTTTGGTTAATGATCGGTAAATATTAGGGACCTAATTAATATCAAAGTTTTTGAAGTTTTCTGTGAACGTTTAGTGATGATATATTGGTTTTTATATTGCTTAAATATGGTATCACAAATAGTTTAGAATAATATGATAACTGAGGTATATTTCAGTCATAATTAATAAAAATACCAAATTACATACACAAAAAATATAGTATTAATAAAATAAAATAAATTTTTCTTAATCGTTTGGGCTTAAATATAAAATATAATTTCAAAGATTATTATTAACTCACTTTCAAATCCTCTGATATAAATGTTCATATGTTTTACCAAAGAGGATATACATTTTTACCATTTTAAGGTAGGGTTTATTGGCGCTGTAAAGTGTAAAAAAAGTTTAATACAAATTTTATGCATTTTATTAGGCTTGTTTAGCAATCAGATACTTCAGATTAGCCTTTGACCTACTTAATAAATAAGACGTAAACATAGTAAGATTGGTAAACTAACTAAACACGGCAAGAATGAAGGATCCCTTATTCCACCTCTCCCCTCTCCTCATTCCCTCATGTGACATAATTTCCACCTCTCTCCTCCCGTTTAAGTTTTGCTAGTTCAAGGTCATGAGAAACTTTTCAGTAAAAGTTGGTGGTAGTGCAAGATGTTGCTGGTAAAAGCTTCTTCTCTTTGGTGGTAAGCCACTAAACCAACATCTTGGCTTGGAGATGTGAATGGTGGTGGGCGTTACGGGTGGCTCCGGGTTGGGAGGGGGCTCTGGGTAAGGGGTTGAGGGGAACGGGGTGGTGCTGGAGAGCGGTGAAAGAGAGAGGTAGGAAGTCTTCCAAGTTACCCGTCTCAAGAAGACGCTGGCTTGCTGCTACTACGGCCGCCGTGTTTGGCGTCACGTGGTCGCGTGCTGGGTCGCATTCCTCGTTTCTCCGTGCGTTCCCCTAAGCTGATTTTGGTGTTACTCCGAATTTAGGACAGTTGGTTTTAGAATTAGAGTTGTTTACGATCAGTCAACACCTTGTAGATAATTACAAGTTCTCAGATTTCTTTATTATCTCATATTAAAGTGTTTTGAAAGATTCAAATTATGTGGAATCTGATATATCTTAAGTGTGAAGTTTAATCTAAAAGAATATTAAAACCATATATAATTTGTGAAGACAATTTTAAAAATAATATCTTAAGTCGGTACCTAACGCTGGTATATGTCATTTGTTAGAGAAATGTAGTATAAAACAAATATCAGGTGTAAAACTGTAATCATTGATCTCTCCAAATGATAAATATTTACAATTTCAAGAAAACTGTAAAAATTAAATTTAAACTATTGATTTAATTAAATATATTGGATTTAAATCTAGATAAACCTGTAAATACTACATTTAAATTTTATCCAACCTATATAAATTAAGGATTGACACATTGTGACCTACTTGGGAAATCTATTACTAAGCTTTGTTTATGTACTAGAGTTTTAATTGTTCATAATTATTATGCCATTGCAAAAAATAATTATTTTTATTTAAGTAATAACATACTGATGCATTAAAAGGATTTAGTTTTGAAACTGTATAACCTATTAGGTCATTTTAAATTGTGACACACTTCCTAAGAATTTAATTAAAAACTATATATCCATCCGTAGCTCCCCTCAATGTATCTAGCTTGATAAAGAGGCTCACTTCATATATAATGTATCATAATTCGATTCAAATTTGTAGCATAAATTAAAGTATTAGTATATTATCCATTAAATAATTAGGTCCATATACAATAATTATGAGCGTTAGTGTTGGGTGAGCCAATAAAAATATGATAGGATATAGGCCAATTTATTTTTCAATCTATTAGTTGACACAAATTTTAATTAAAAAATTCAAGGCGTGTTCCTTAAATTTTAAAATTAAACTAGCATTTAATAGGTTATTTAATAATTTTAAAACCAAGAATATTTAATTAAATTCAATATATTGTTGTACATTGAGTCTTTTATATTAAGTGTATGAGTTATTGTCAAACAAATAACGGTTGAGCGAAACAAGAAAATAGTTAATATTTGATAGCCCCTTAGAACAAAACTCCCAAGAAACTTACTTAATATTCTGTGAGTTAGCATACATGCCACAATTTGATATCTTTGTGAATAACGCAAGTAAAATCCAAATGAAATGAAACTGAACCAACCTAGCATTGTTTGTCTCTATTAAATTTGAAATTTGTATATATCAAGAAACCATACTATGATGTATTTGGGACAATGCCAGATTGCCAATTAGTTTCATTATCTCCCAAATAATATTTTATCACTTTTACATCAATGAAACATATTAACTCAAGCAATTATATATATTTTTTTAGATAATTACTGAAATACGTTAAAATTAAGAAATATAGATCAACCCAAATAATTATTTCGGAATAATAGTATTAATTTTATATTATAATCCAATGATTTTTTTATCGTTTCACTAAGTCTTTGTAACTGTTTGAGTTGTACACATACTTAATTACGCATATGGGATAATAATGAGGAAGGTAGAATCTTATAAAAGGTGTGGTATCCAAATTTGTGTGGATGGAGACCAAGAAACATTTTTTGAAAAACTACCATAGCCACTATTTAATCCCTGATCTTCTCGTCAACAGCATTCCAGTCTAAAGAAACAGTAGCCTGTTAGACCTTGTGAACACAAGCGTGGTTATAATAAAATCTTATTTATGCTTGATACCATAATACAATCTGTGTAGATTTTTGCAATTAATTACTTAATTGCTTACTTATCATATGGCTTTAGGAGCTTGAGAGTTCAGTGCTGAACTTACAAATATAGGTTACATATCTCTTCTATCTTGAGCTATTTTCATCCAGATTCCCTCATTACATCCTATCCCTATCTTGAGCTAGTTGTATCTAAGTTTCCCTCATTTTATCCTTTTCTATCTTGGGCTAGTTCTATCCAGATTCCCTCATTACATCCTATCCCTATCTTGAGCTAGTTGTATCTAAGTTTCCCTCATTATATTCTTTCTCTATCTTGAGCTAGTTCTATCCAGATTCCTTCATTAAATCCTATCCCTATCTTGAGCGAGCTGTATCTAGAGTCCCTCATTATACTCTTACACTATCTTGAGTCAGTTCTATCCAGATCCGTTCATTAGATCAAATTTCTATCTTGAGCTATTTATATCTAGATTCCCTCATTACACCCTATCTATATTTTGAGCTAGTTCTAGCCAGTCCACCTCATTACAACCTATAACTTGCAGGTCTATTTTAATGCTACTCTCCCATTAGCGTCTTGGTCTTCCCAATGGTATATTCCGAGTGAGTTTGCCATTCAGTAACCTGAACATGGTTCTAGACCCTTCAAATTGTGCTGCATGTTCTCCTCGCCATAATATGCGAGATTGGACTATCCTAGCAATGTCTTTTGATGAGTACAGGGCATGTAACTAATCAATATGTAACCTCCCTCACTTTCCAGTATCTACATTATTTTTTTGGCAAATATCTCCCAAAGCACCATAGTTTTGATACCCCCAAATTATTTTTGTTATGTAAGGTAATACCACGTTTCACAACCACAGACAACAATGGGTAATATTTTTGTGATAACTTATTTTAATTTTATTAATTGAATTAATCTTTCTTATATATTTATTGAGTATTCAACATTTTGCTTAGAATTTATTAGACATTTTTTTATTTCAAAACACACGCTATTTAAAGATGAAAATTCCAAAACCTACACATTTAAAAATTAGTCTATAACAGTTTTAATATTATAAACAGTTCCATACAAAACATAATTTATTTTGTTAAACATTCTTTATTATTTTTTAAATATTTACATTCTAACTTTTCCACTTATTATATATGTAAAGCTATTATTTTTTAAAGAAAATTGTATATACATAGAGCTGTATTGTTAGATGAACGCTATAACTGCGTATTTTTAATAAATTGGGTTTTAATAATTTAAGTAAATGTTTGTAAAGTTAGTGAGACTTTAATACTTGTTCTAAAATGTAATTGCTTATAACATGATTAGGTGACTAATAATACCCTATGCATTTTTTATGTATGTGAAGTGTGACAACTAAAATGTCAGATATTACTATTTACTTCGATTTGTAGATGATGCTCAAATCTACCATCAGTTTTGAGCTCTCTATTTGGCAAGGAATAAATCACAAACATAAATTTCAAAGCTGCATAGATCATTAGAAATTGAATAGAATAATATTTTAATTTAATTTATAGCAACCATTAAATAGTAGGGTTATATAATAATTTTAAAGATATATAAACTTTCGATGTATATTTAATCTTAAAAATATATTTAATTAATATCCTTGCTCAATCAATACATAATTATAATAAAAAGATGCATTATTATTTCCTAATAATTAAATAGTAGTAAGCGTATAGCCCTAACGGTTAGTAAAAACCGGTGCGAAATAAAAAATAACTAGTTGTATGGTACTATTTCTAAGGATTGGTGACCTGGCGGTCTAGGGGTCGGTGTCAGACTCCTGTTCTGGGGGTCCAGGGTTCAATCCTTGGTCCCTAAAAATTTTTATCTGATTACCAAACCCTTCCTCCACCTCTAAAAATACGTGTATTAATCACAACTTGTGAATGTGTGGAATGCCAGGTCTCCACCGTGGTTCGGATTCCACGTTAAACTGTAGGTCCTCCATTACATCTCACAATCACCTTACCATTACACATTAGCGTAAGTGCGTTATAACCCGAACGGATAGTAAGACGTGGTGCTAATAATAATAATAATAATAATAATAATAATAATAATAATAATAATAATAATAATAATTATTATAGTGGGAAACAAAATAGAATAAGATGAATTCATTACAACCCGACTAGATATGAACCGTGACTTACTCGTCACCACCAAACCAAACAATGTTATGTTGACAACTCTCTTTGCTCGTTGATGTCTCCACCCCCGAACTCCCGTTGAGTTTTCTTTGAATGTGGATGTAAACTAATGTAATTCCAGAGCCGTTTTTTGATAGGACTTACCGTTTAGCCACAAGAGACCTCCGAAGAAAGGTCCGCACCGACTCTAAATTATTATTATTATTAGCACCGCGTCTTACTACCTGTTGGGGTTATACGCACTTACGCTAATGTGTAATGGTAGGGTGATTGTGAGATGAAATGAAGGACCTACAGTTTAACGTGGAATCCGAACCACAGTGGTGGCCAGGCATTCCACACATTCACAAGATGTCTTGTCAGAGGTGTAGGAAGGGTTTGGAAATCAGATAAATCTGTGCTGGAAACGAAGATTGAACCCCGGCCGCCAGCATAGAAGTCTGACACCTTACCCCTAGACCACCAGGTCACCACCGACTTTAAAGTTACTCTGACATTTTAATTTTTTTTCGGGTTTGAATTTAATTTTTTTAACTTTTTCGAATTTTCCCGTCAATTACAGGCTTGAAACTATAGTTTTGCTAAATTTCAAGTTTCTAGCTCATCTGAAAGTGGGTTAACATTAATGTCCGTGAGAGAGTCAGCCTTGTGGCTTTATAGGAGTATAATGAGTCATCATTCCTACCAATCCAGGCGAAATATAATTTGTTCATTGCTATGAAATGTGAATACTTATTAATAATACTTCTGATCTTTTCTTTGCTTGGATCACAATAAGTTTTTCACTGAGCTAGCAACTCAATGCGCACAGTAGAAAAAAAGTATATTAAATTAAACAATTAAATTGTTGTATATTCTAAATACATAGGCTAAGCAAATTTTTATATATTAAACTAATACTACCAAAAGTTATGAATTTTAAAAGTTATGTTAATGGATACAATTACATTCAGATAGGGATCAATGACCTCTTTTAAAGTATGGCAATGAATATTCTAGTTCCTAGAGCCATTAAGTAAATAACTAAATAAATGTGAGGTTAAGATACAAAGTAAACATTCTAAGCCATTAAGTTTTTATTCATTTATCTCAATATGTGTAGGTGTTAAGTGGTAAAATTTAGCATTGATATTATTGTAACCCATTAAAAAAAAATTCCTTATATTACCTGAACTTCCAAAATAATTAATGGTTAGGCATATATTTTACCATCATAAATAAATATATTAATTATTACTCTTAGAATACATTTCACTGATAGTTTTCAGAATAGGTTGGAACTCACATTTAGTTAAATATATATAAAAAAGTTATAAGGGGTTTTTAGTAAATTAAAGAAGACCAATTTGATTTCCATTTGTTTTGTGTCTAGTAAAATGATGAATATTAATAGGTGAATATATTATTTTGTATTACATATGTTTTCGATTATAAATTTTGGTAATTTTTTAAGTCTTAAGAAATTAGTTTACGACATAGTTTATCCAAATGGAGAGTATCGTTTAATGTATGTTAATATTCCATTAATTTGTATATTATTAGAGCTATCAAGGACCCATGTATTATTTATATAGAAACATGTATATATACATACATAAATATGCATACAAATGTATAAATCTTATAAAAATAATAAGTCCCATAAAAGTATAGAACAACTGTCACTGCACTCCATACATGCTTGAATAAGTAAGAAACTTTATTTAAACATTTGGGGAAGAAAGTAAGAGTGGCTCTCTTGACCAAGTAGTCTATCATAGAGCGGCTGTTCTCTACGGGGTGGTGAAATTATCAAAATAGTCTATTTTACCTATGCATTTTAAATACTACTACACATATATTTTAGACACATGGTGAAAATGGAAATACGGTTAACTTGATTATGTGATGTCACAGTATCAACCATTATATTAACTATATGTTGAGAATAATAGCAATGAGTAGCTTGATAAAGCGATGTCATAGTACCAACTACTATATTAACCAAATGTTGAGAATAATACCAGTGAGTAACTTGATTAAGCGATGTCATAGAATCAACCACTATATTAACCAGATGTTGAGAATAATACCAGTGAGTAGATTGATTAAGTGATGTTATAGAATCAACCACTATATTATCCAAATGTTGAGAATAATACCAGTGAGTAGCTTGATTAAGCGATGTCATAGAATCAACCAATATATAAACAAGATGTTGATTATAATACCAGTGAGTAGATTGATTAAGCGATGTCAGTGTATCAACCACTATACTAACCAGATTTTGAGAATAATATAAGAGAGTAGCTTGATTAAGCAATGTCATAGTATCAACGACTATATTAACCAGATATTGAGAATAATACCAGTGATTAGATTGATTAAGTGATGTCATAGTATCAACCACTATATTAACCAGGTGTTGAGAAAAATACCAGTGAGTAACTTGATTAAGCGATGTCATAGAATCAACCACTATATTAACCAGATGTTGAGAATAATACCAGTGAGTAGATTGATTAAACGATGTCATAGAATCAACCACTATAGTAACCAGATGTTGAGAATAATACCAGTGAGTAGCTTGATTAAGCGATGTCATAGAATCAACCACTATATTAACCAGATGTTGATAATAATACCAGTGAGTAGCTTGATTAAGTGATGTTATAGAATCAACCACTATATTAATCAAATGTTGAGAATAATACGAGTGAGTAGCTTGATTAGGCGATGTCTTAGTACCAACTAATATATTAACCAGATGTTGAGAATAATACCAGTGAGTAGATTGAATAAATGATGTCATAGTATCAACAACTATATTAACCAGATGTTGAGAATAATACTAATGAGTAGATTGATTAAGCGATGTCATAGTACCAACTAATATATTAACCAGATGTTGAGAATAATACCAGTGATTAGCTTGATAAAGCGATGTCATAGTATCAACCACTATATTAACCAGATGTTGAGAATAATACAAATAAGTAGAATGATTAAGTGATGTCATAGTATCAACCACTATATTAACAGATGTTGAGAATAATACCAATGAGTATCTTGATTAAGTGATGTCGTAGTACCAACTACTATAATAACCAGGTCTGAAAATAATAACAGTGAGTAGCTTGATTAATCGATGTCATAGTATCAACCACTATATTAAACAGATGTTTAGAATAATACCAGTGATTAGCTTGCTTAAGCTATGTCATAGTATCAACCATTATATAAACCAGATATTGAGAATAATATCAGTGATTAGATTGATTAAGCGATGTCATAGTACCAACTAATATATTAACCAAGTGTTGAAAATAATAACAGTGAGTGGCTTGACCAAGTGATGTCATAATGCAAACTATTATATTAACCAGGTGTTATAAATTGTAACACAGCGGGTAACTTGACAAAGTGATGTTGTAATAACAAATAATATATTAACGAGGTTTCGGAAATAGGAACACATTTAGTAGCTTGAGTAAGTAATGTCATAGTATTAACTACTATATTAACCAGGTGTTAGCAAGCCGGTATCTTGACCTAATAGTATCAGAGTAACAACTACTATATTAACTAGGTGTTGAAAATAGTAACAACGTGTAGATTAACTAAGGCATGTTATAAAACCAACTAATACAAAATAACCAGATATTAGAAAAAGTTATAGTTGATAGCTTGACCAGTTTATAACATTTTACAAAGTATTATTAAAAAACGAGGTGCTGGGAATAGTAACAGCGGTAGCTTGACCAAGTGATGCCATAATATAATTTATAGATTACTACAAATACTAGGCCTATATTAAACAGCTGTTGAAAATGGTAAAATCAACTCTTTTAAACATGTATAAAATCGTTTAAAAACCTAAACATTATCATGTTCTTGATGTAGTTAAATAAATTCTGACGAAGCTGGGCGACAGGCACATTCTCGTTCATTAATTTTGATGAAAGTAATTTTTTTATTATTTCAAAAATTTAATAATGTATATTTACATATTTTTAATTAGGCTATTTATTATCAATTGGCCACATACAGCAACAACAAATATTTAAGCAAAACAATACTAGTTACATATTTTAGTTGAATATTATTTATTACTTAAATTATTTTCTTAAAAAATTAAAAGTGATAAAATAAAATAATTTTAACTTAATGTACAGAAGAATATAGTATTAATGAATCAAATTATTTGATTCAAAACCAAACAAATATATTTTAAAAGAGATATCATAATTGGTAATGGTTTGTTAATTCCTTTAAAATTTTAAAATCTTGCTACCTATTCAAGCAATGCATATTCTTTCACTGCGTTTAACTACCCTTCCAGTTAGGGAAATTTTATTTATGATAACGGAAAAAAATAATATTGAGATGTTTATCTTTACTGCACATTCAGACTTTTACAATTTGTAAGAACATTATTATTAAATGTTTCGTTTTATTGACCCATTTTTTAAAAATATACTATTAATTGAGTTGTAATGTATATTTAACTAAAATAGCGTTAATTCTACACATATTCAATGCAAATATTCTCGTTTTTGTTAAGCAATCATATATTGAACACAATTAACACCTACATTTGTAAACTTTTGGTAAATTAACGAACATTTTCAAAATGTCTATGTATTAATTTTTATTTTTATATTTTTAACATCTCGTGTAAGTATATTATTGGAAATAACTAAGAAAATTAGGTTTAGGAGTAAGTCTAAGCAATTTTATATTTTAAAATCGTATACACTTGGGATAAGATAAATTTTTTGAAAAGTAAATAATAGCATCAACCTCTTAAAAAAATAAAGAGTTTTTTGTTGGTCGGCAGTGTAGAATAATGTTTTCATTAAAAAAAGAGAGAATTGATATATAATTAAGAAAATATCAATTTAAAAATAATGTATTATTATATTATATTTTATTCAAGAGAATATAAAGAAATTATATTTCAAATTAAACCGGTTTACAATATTCTAAATTTTAGTTCCGATTTCAAGAAGACTGACATATTACTTCATCCTCTTTTATAGCTATATCTTGTTCACATCCTTAATTTTATTCATATAAATATACTTAAAATCAATACAACTAAATAAACTAGTTTAACTAAATATTATTTATCTATTTCTCTATAAACCACATATTTAAATCTTTTGTTTTATTTCTGACTTTGTTCTACCCTGTAGTAGGAACATATTTTTTCATGGTAAATATACACCTCCTTTTAAATTTCAAATAGGTTTATCACGAACATGGCGTTACACTTATCACATATATATCAATATAACTGTGTAACTATGCTTTTTCTGTTAATTGTATACCTTTCGTATAATTATTTAGTTTTCGTTTAATTATTGTTAACGTAAATCAACTCTTTGCCAATTCAATCTTTCTTATCATATTGAAAAATTCATAATGATTTAACCATTTTGTAAGAATGTTGTGATTTCGTTTCATAGTAGATCTGAGATATAGGCCAATGTAGTATAAAAATGAGTCTTAAATAATCTGTGCAGCACAAGTTGTCAATCCAAAAGATCAGAGGAATACATTTCAGCTAAGAAAATATAAATTCTTTATAGGTACTGTAGATATTATTTTATTATATTAAATATCTCTATATTTTTTAAAACTTTTCTGTTGTCTTGTTAATTACTTGAATTAACTTTTTTTAATGGTTTACCCACTCTTTCTACGATAAGTGGGTATATTACATTTAAAATACTTCCTACTTTATTTCGATCCGATTAATTTATTCAAATTTTCATATGTGCGTATATCCTGATAATATACTAAGATGCGGCTATAAAAAATTAATATTTATCACACCTCAAGCTTATGGATTTTTAGTTAATTTGTAAGTTATATTTAACAATCCAATTATTGTTATCAATTAAATTTGAAGAGCATGGGTAAAATACAAGTAAATAATATATTTAATCTCGTAGCGCAAAATTGTGTACTCAAATATAAATATGGATGCAATTTATAGTACTTGTGAGATATTGCCAAACTAGACCCAGATTTTACATAAGGATAAAATAGGATTAACTTAATCTTCCGTATAATTAGTAGCGTCAATATTAAACATAATTCAAATACTTTGTTATATTGAAAATATTGTTTTATTTAATGAATTGTTTAATCCCAGAAGGAAAACGTAATTATATAGGCTTTAATAGCTATAAATATTCTACAAAATACAATAGTAGGTTATTTTTATTAATTCTAAATTGAAAGATGTGAAAACAGTCATTATCCAAATTTCTGTTTCAAGCCGATTTGTTTTATAATTATGTTATCAAGTCAAAAATGATTTTTCTTTTCATGATTAAATATTTATATAGATTTTACGAACATTTGTAATTTTTGTTTCAGTCACAGTTCATGCAATGAACCTCTATTAATCACATTTTAAATAAAATTTTCTTTAACAAGGTAAATAACTTTAGAGTACCGTATATTTTCCCCTAGATTTTTATAATCAAGACTTGTACGGATAAACCTTCCAATAAATGGTTTAAGTATTGCCTTTATGGGGCAAAATTTCTCTTAAATGTCACAATCTAATTCTTCAAGATTAAATCCACCAACATTTTCACGATATAGCCTGAATAGTAAAGCTTTCCCAAATTGTTCATGATCCACTAATTCATGGGTAGTTTTCACAATAGTGTCACAATCTAAATTTTCGTAGGTAAGTTCCCCAAAGTTGACACAAGCTAACCTAAAACGAGAAAGCTTCCCGAAAGTTCATTCATGGGCAAACTTCTCAAAAGCGACAGGCCAGATTCTCAAAACAGCCATTATATAACATTACTGTGACAAACTTGTCGAAAAAACCGGGCCAGATTCCCGAAACAGCCACAATATAATATTACTTTGACAAACTACTCTAAAGAGATGGGCCAGATTCCCGAAAAAGCCACAATATAACATTATTGTGAAAAACTTATCGAAAGAGACGGGCCAGATTCCCGAAACAGCCACAATATAACATTATTGTGAAAAACTTATCGAAAGAGACGGGCCAGATTCCCGAAACAGCCACAATATAATATTACTTTGACAAACTTATTGAAAGGGATGGGCTATATTAACATGTTTAATTACGGTGTTAAGAGTGTAAGAGAAGACGCTATCCTTAGCTTTTCCCAAATAATTATGATTACCATTATTACTACTTTGCATGGGAAAGCTTTCCGAAAGAGACTCATTCTTACATTGCAAAGGTAAGCTTACCGAAAGCCGTACAATTCAATCTTGGGGGGATGAGCTTCCCAAAATAAGTATATTCTACATTTATACTGACCATCTTCTCGAAATAGTCTCATTATAACCGTGCAGGTGTAAGCTTAGCAAAATAGTACTATCAAATCTTGGAGGTGTAGGTTTCCCGAAAGAGGAACAATATGACATTGATGGGGTAATTTTTCCCGTAAAAGGCACCATTACACGTGCAAAATTTCCTAAAAGTAGTAGTAATAATTTTGAATTAGGTGAGATTTTAGTCGGATACTCCTTTAATCTTGGATACAATAACAGTGTAAGTACTTGAAGTCAAAATTAATCTACCTTAATTTTCTAAAGGCAGTAAAAAGATTTGCGGTAACCACAATTGAGAATAATCTTTCCATGGCCACAAATACGCATGTCTGAAACAACATATTAAGCCATTTTTAGTTACTACGTAACTCCACATCCTTATAGACCTTAGAATACTTGATTTTTGTACAAACATATGCACACTCTGTATTCTCATTTATGTCTATCTTTTAGACTAAAGGAAAAGTATAATCATATATTGTAAAATCAGATTAGCTAAAATAAAACAATTTTATTAAATTCTTAGGCAGATTTAAGTTAATTTTATATAAAAAATATTTGTTGCCAATATATTGATGCATTTTTATTTCAAGATTTTTCAGGATTTTTATGTTAAATCTAGGAAAGCAAAGATACTTTACGTATAAAATGTGGTGACGCTTACTTAACTTAAATGATGATCTTATTTCAGTTCACCAATCGATTATTGAATGATTTCAATCGATTATCGGTTCTCCGTAGCCGCGTAACGATGGTCCCCAGATTAACAAACTGTTATGAGATGCATTGGAGTATGGACCTTAAGATCTAGAATCATTGAAAAGATAAAATGGATAGTATTGTGTCGATTTCTTATGGACTATAGACTATTGAGATTACGGATACGGAATATGAATACAAGGCTATCTTATATATTGTAAAAAAATACATATTGCCCCAAAACTAAATATATTTCATGAACGTATAAAATATTTGAAGAAACTGTCTTAGAGAGGATCTGTGACGAGACCAGAGAGAGAGACTAAGGCAGAGACAATAAAGGAGAAAGAAAAGATGAAAGGGTTATAGGAGAGTGTGAAGAAAAGGTGTCAGAGTCTCGTCACCTCGCAGAAGCCGCCATCTAGTAAAGCCTTAAGGCTTCAAGCGTCACCATCACACGTGGCTTGCTCGCTTGCATCCAGGAGAAAAATAACCTCCTCTGACATCACACTACATTTGGAGGTGAGAATCAAACCGAGAAGTTTTATATCAGTCTAAGGAAGTTTTAAATGGGTAAAACAACGTTACATACAGATGTAGGTAGAATGACTCGCAAAACGTCGTCATAAAATACCGTAGTAATGTCCCTGTAAGAAAACCTTTATCTGGCTTTGGCAAACTTACTCATGAAGAGATTAAAATATGTATGTGTATTTTTTTAACTTTAGATAGAGATATATATAACACGGTTATATTCTATATTACACATAGTAAATATCAACAATAATTTAGTTACAACCAATTAGGGGTTTCTAGTAAAAGATAAATTATTAACTATTGATTGAAGGTTAATATAGTACCATTAATTATCAGTGTACGTTTAGACTTTTAAAATATTTTATAGTTTATATAAAGGTGTTATATTTATAAAAGTGTATATGTAAGTTAAATTGGAAGTAGTGTATAATATAAATGGAAGGCTGATTTGTAACATTTGTACGAAATACTATATTCTATGCTCTAAAAATCTTCCTTTTTAACCCATTTTAATGTTGATATATATATTTTGTTAAATGTAAAATTAAACTAAAATGAGATAAAATCAGTTTCTTATGAATCTCATTATTTCAAATGTATTTATATTTTACACATATTAAACAGATAATTTCTAAATGAGTTAACAGAGTCCGCTAATTATATGCTTCTTAATATGTTTGAGGACTTTGTTATTTTTAAATTACACATTAAACTGATACATTAAATTTTCACTTCGAATTAATTTGACATAATAAAACATTGATATATTTATAAATTGCATTCCATATCGTAGTAGAATAATATTTCTACAATATAAAATCACAGAACATTTTCTATTATTTCCTGTATTTACGAGCCGTTTAAAAATTTTAATTTGGCAAAATTAGTCATTATTGTACATATTATCTTATAAAATATTATTATTAATTGAATGTGTACTCTTTGACTCAGGTTCTTGACGATATTAGTCTATTGATATGTTTATAAAGCCAGTTAAATTTAAAAAAAACATTATATAACAATGTTCTGTTTTTTAGCAATGGTATAGGATGTATAATTTTTAAAACTCATATCGATGTGCATGTTGGATGGCTAAGACTGTGACAGAGAAGTCTGTATTGATACCTCGAATGTATGTACTGAGGTGTTTCTAAATAGAGTGTTTCCCACGCTTACTCCAATATATTGTCATTAATTTTCTTTAAATTTTATGTTCATCCTTAATCCATATGCAGATAACATGAAATGGTAGTCGCCCTAAGATGCAGTTCTGCCTCACCCCAAAATTAACATAGCCTTAAATTGACAAAACCATAAAATAATTCTAATAATACATTTGTACCACTATTTTGAAGAAATAAATTTTTTAATAGGTTCTGTTCAAACTGAATATTTTATTCTATCAGGTGATTTGTAGGGAGTTTACATTTTTACTTTCCACTAGAATCCAAATTAAGAGTACTGATGAGCAGGGTTTTTTTATTAAAATTTATTCGAAAATATCTCTAACAATTTTGTTTAAAATAAAGAGGTTGTCCTCCCAAATAATACTGTATGCTTGGTTTTTTGGGTAAAGATTCCTTATAGGGTAGTTTTCACATGAGGGATTTTCAAAAATTTGAAATTATTTGAAAATGGCTCAAACTATTTTGTTTAAAATGTATTTCTGTGGAGGTTCTTGGATGACAAATAAAACTATATTGTTGTTTATTTATTCTACTTAAAAAACTACATGTTTTAATATTACAAATATCATAGATAAAAATATGCTTATTTTATATTTTATTTGATAAATATCTTAAAGTTTATTTGCTTCAATATTATATGTATATGTATAGTTTAGTACTTACACCAAGTGACAGTTATTTTGTGGTAATACAATTAAACCAAAATGGTTTTATAAGAAGGAAAAATAATTTAAAATTCACAGTTCTAAGCCAATAATAGCTAGGTTTGTTATTGGGATGTAAACAAATATTTTACAATCTACATTCCTCAAGACAATACCTGCAATGGTGGTACACAAGGGCTCACTCTCAATGATGTGTCGTACTGTTTTTGTTGTGAATTGAGAAGTAAGGCTTTGAACTCCACCCAGGAGAGCTGAGGGTGCTCTTACTTAAAAGGTTTTCTTCTTTACTTCAATGCAAATGAGGCTACATTTCATTTAAGTTTCTAACTTAATAATCTGTACATCAATATTGTAGATTTAACATTGGAGGGGTTAAAGACTGATTGCAAAAATAATAATATTTTATGAATGATGTTTTGAAAATATATTCTACTCTTATATTCTAAATACCCAGCCTTCAAGAAATTTACTCTCTTCAGAGCTATTCAACTAACCACTACTTTAAAGATATAAACAACTATGTTTTCCTGAAATGATTTGTAAAATATACCCTATCTTTGAGTGTCCCCCCCTCTCCCTCTTAGAGTTTTCTATTGAACCTAAACTTGTCCTGCCCTGGTCACGAATACCGGACAAACCGCGTCGTAGACCGTTGGATGTAGGCAACTAGTCCCGTCCAAGCAGCACCGGTTTATTTGCGGCCGGTCTGACGGCTTGTCTCTGGCGTATTCTCGGTACGCTTCAGGTCAACTATTCCCGCGCTCAGCTTTCACCATTTCATGTCATAAACTAGATTTTACTTCTGTCCGATATTGAGTTTATAATTACAAATTTGAGCAGTTATTTGTTAAAATGATCATGGGAATTAATTTTAAGAAAAGTTGTATGCTATAATTAGTTGGTATTTTTTTACCACGTTGTAATATTCCTACCGGCTATCAAATTTTATATAACTGATAGGTTAGGGTAAAAAAGGTTAACATTTATAGGACATTTACGCGCATTTTTATGTAGTTAGAGTGAAATATTACTTGAGTAAAAATATCCGTACCACATTCGGTCTAGATTCGAGACCTACACTCCACCATCCACTTGAAACCCAAACTAAATCTTGACTCTTATAGTTAAGCGTTCAACAAAGCCAGTATATATTAATTAAATTTTCTAATGAAAAACATAAGTTTTATTAGCCATTTATATGGAAGATACAATCAGAATTTATAGTTTATGATAGATTTTCCTTAAAATATGCTTACTATATTATTGGTCTCTATAGGGCAGATAAAAATGTAATTCATACTAACGTAATAGTAATAATAATAATAATAATAATATTAATATTTAACACCGCGTCTTACTACACGTTTGGGTTATACGCTTTAATTACTAATTACTCTAATGGATTAGGAATTAGGAAGTTTGCATTAGAAGAAGTGAACCCGGATTTGCGTGGAGGAAGAGTGGAAAACCATTTAGGAAAGGCCACTCCCAGTTCACCAGACAGAGATTTGAACCTCGATCTCCCCGTCCTCAGCAGTCGAGCTCAACACGACAAGCACGTTAGCCAACTACGCCACCGAGGCGGGTAACGTAATAATAAATTCACCCAATGTTTAGTAAAAAGTTTTAAACCAGGTTCATTTAATAAAATATTATTTTTAATAGGTTCGCCATTTTAATATAATACATGTTTGTTAAATATAGAAAACTTATTTGGCTCTAAGTAATAAATAATAACAAATATGAACTATTTTAGTTTGTGAATCATTCCATAAAATAATATTTCATACTTCATTTCATATTAATTTATTATGTCACACCTGACAAAGTAATATATGGTCTATTCAAATTCTTCAGAATTATATTGAGTGTTTTTGCTTTCCAGCTTTTAAACCTTCTAGGTTTGAAAGGTGAATAAAATACATTTATTCTTTGATGGGACATTTGTCTTCTTGTATAAAATTCATATTAATCTCCTTCGACTACCTTTGAATATTGTGAACAAAGCAAATTTATTTTGTAAAATATTCTTAAAAATTATGGATTGTCAAAAACTGAAATATATAAGGAAAACATGCATGCTTGCAAACAATTCTAGTTCATTTCGGTTTTCCCACTCAATTATTAACTTTATATGAAATAATAACTTAAAATACATTTTCTTGCTTATATGAATTGGCCTTTTGTGCTAGATACCGTTTAATAATTTTCAAATTTATCATATAACAAAAGTGATTATTTGAACTAAATATGATTTAAAAATTAATATTTTAAATTTTTAAAATAAACTACGATATCAATATTTGTAAACTTATTTTCCTTAAGTAGTAATACATATAAATGTATTTTTAATACATTAAATAACTTTACTCTAAAAGGAATGTTATATATATTTTTAAATTACTATATAGAATTCTTTGTGTGCAATAGATTATGTAGAAAATTATATAACAACAATACTATCATTAAATAATTTATTTTAAAGTATAAATTATAGATTTAAAGTGTAAAGTTTTATTTATTTAATTAATTTTATTTCAGCTGCTTTCTAACAAACGATAACATCTTTTTGACCAAAAATTTAAATTGGCGTTTAGTAACTTGATAATTTACGTTTATCCTAAGACCTATAAATATTCGTTGCCTAGTTTCATGCCTGTGTTGCTGAAAATACTTGGTGGTAGTATATTGAGTCAATGTAAGATTGCCACCTTTCAGGGTAAGTGGAGTATACAATACAATGCGTTTATTTCATTTATTTACTTAGCACCGTGTCTTACTACCCGTTCACGTTATACGCTTAAGTACTAATTAGGCTAGTGGTTTAGGAGTTGGGAAGGTTGAATTTAGAGGAAGTGAAACCGCATTTGCGTGGAGGGAGAGTAGAAAACAATTAGGGAAAAACTACCCCCAGATAACCCGGTCCTCGGCAGTCTAGCTCAACACGAATCTAGCGCGTTATCTAACTATGACACCGAGGTGGGTAATAATACAATGCGTGACTCAATGATCTATAAAATTCAAAATGTTGCTATTTATGTAAAAGGATGTAAGCTCATAATTTTCTTTGCAATCATAACCTTATTTGTTTTTAATAATTTGCCTTTATTGAAATTAGTCTATTGTGTACCAAGCTAAATATAAATAAAACAAGGAAATAAGTATTTATCTATGGTTAAAAATTGTAATTTTACTAACAAAAGGAGATTAAAACATAATCCAGAATTAACAAATGGCTATTCAGTTCATCTCACCAACCAAATCATATTATATAGAATAATGTTGATTTGAATTGATACTGTCCTCAATATGCTTGGAATATAGTAATTTAATACTTTACCAAATTCATGATATTTAATTTTATTCCCATAGTTAGTATAAAGAGATACAAAATAACTATTTTTCTACAAAATAGTTATATTAATTTTTTTTAGATATGATCAAATTTAATTTTTATTAAATGATTTTATCCCTCATGTATGTATTTTTGTGTTCAGTTTCACTAAACAATAAAAATTTAGATTATCTATAAATACATTTCTTTGAATATAATTTATAGATAAATATTCAAATTTGGGTTTAATCTCAACATTTTAAGTTTAGTAGACCTCACAATGACAATTTTAACCAGTGATTTAAAATAGATGATAAAACTTACACAGTATTGATATTTATGGCTCTATATGTGGTGAAAAAAAAGTTTTATATACGTCTTATTGACGATAGTACAACGGTACCGTACCTAAAGAGCAATGTCCCCACCTTGATAAGATAAATAATAAAGCCTTAGTTAGATATCGTATTGATTCTAATGAACTAAATAAAAACTCATTTGAATAGAGTTTTATAAATTTAAAAAAAAACACAAATTCTTCACATTTATATCACTTTCATGTCATTAAAATGTTAAAAACAGACTTAAACCAAATATATTTAGTTTGTAATAATTGAAGTACATAAACTAAGAAATAAAAATAAATTCTAACCCCCAAGCAATCACAAGTGAAAAATTAATTTTCGGTAAAAAAAAAGCCACTCAAAACCAGTGAATATATTATTATTATTATTAGCACCGCGTCTTACTACCCGTTCGGGTTATACGCACTTACGCTAATGTGTAATGGTAGGGTAATAGATGAAATGAAGGACCTACAGTTTAACGTGGAATCCGAACCACGGTGGAGGCCTGGCATTCCTCACATTCACAAGATGTCTTGTCAGAGGTGAAGGAAGGGTTTGGTAATCAGATAAATCTTTGCTGGGACCGAGGATTGAACCCCGGCCGCCAGCACAGAAGTCTGACATCTTACCCCTAGACCACCAGGTCACCTCAGTGAATTTAAAATATATGGTTGTCATGTTAGACAGAGCTAAGAAATGTGATCATTGATGTTTAACATGTGTGGCGTGTGTAAGAGAGAAGTGTGAGCAAGGTTTTAAGATTCTCCCCATCCCCCTTCTCCATTTCACCACACCGCCCATCCTCCTCGTCACCAACAAACATTCTTACCACAGACACGACTGCTAACACACATACCACAAAAACCCAAGAAAATAACAACTAGATTAAGATATTGAAGAAGGAACATTTTCAAGATGTCAGGTTTGTGAAATGTACTACTAACACATGCTCTACTTGAATAGAAAATGTATTTCTACATCTAACGGAAGACTTTATGAATGTAAAGTATGTATTCATCTTTTTTTTCTCCGGACACTTATCACATCTCAGATTTAAGTTTATTTAAATTCCTGATTATTGTGAATATCAAACCACTGATTGATTTCTACTAATAATGTCTTAGCGAGAATAAATAAAATTTATCTTAAAAATATTATTCTGTAGCACATTTTGTCTTCGCAGAAACTCTTTACTCTTAACTAGTTAAGCTTTATAAAGTTTCTATTACTTGATATGTTTTATAAAGAAATTTATACGAACCAGTAAACCATTGCGCAACTTTTGCAAATTCAACCCCCCCTCTCCCCCTCCCCAAAAAAATAGATTTAGTCTTTTATAGGGTTGTTGAAACTAAATACTCAGTAAAGTGTACACACAAAATAGCAAAGAGAGTTTATTAATGTAAAAGTATTTTCAATTTACAATACCACTTTTTATACAATATTTGATGTCAGAATGCAATCATCTTGAATTTAGATTTTTCTTTTAATTTAATTTTTAAACAAACTATGTGCTTTAACGTAAACTGAGTATGCTATGTTAGAAGTCGGTAAAACATCCTATCCACTAATACACTATCATCGCTGTAGGCTTTGTATTAGTTGAGAAAGAGATGTTGCCAACAGAAATAATTTATTTAGTAACACATTCAGACATCTTAACATTATATTATTAACAATCTATGTGTCCGGGTTACATTACTAGATTGGCCGGAAAAATATTATCGGGGATAATGGTACTTACCCTTTTATGATAATAAACTAACGTCTGAGAAAGTGAGTGGAGTGCCGTGAATAGAATTAATTTAATAAGTCGTGTACTGATATGGTAAGTTGGTTCAGGGATTGCGGGATAAACACCCTAAATGGGAGCATAATAATTTTTATTTAATGCTTTCAATGTAAGATACCATTGGAATAACCTAGATGAAGATGGGTCGATAGCATTATAATTATTCTGAAAGGGATAAGGCATGATCAGGTGGACTGGATAGAACTATCTAAAGATAGGGAAAGTGGCTTTTTTTTATAAATTGCTTCCACGAACTTTCAAGTTCCTAATACCATAGCGTAAGTAGGCAAATCGCAGATAATTTTTAAAATCTGATTGGCAGATATTTGCAAGTGTGGAAAAATAAAAGCCACCATTTAACTATGTATCTGAATACCTACCATGTCGCAAAGTGTTTCATAAAAAAATAACAATAATTTTTTACTTTATTAGTCGACAAAAGCGGAAAGCCCAAACAGGTAGTAAGACGCAGAGTTTGAAAAATTAAAAAATGTTAATCAACAAAGATTATCTGAAATAATTAACAATGTTATTACGCATCTAAATGAGGTTATATACGATCAAACAAATTTTAATCCATATCTTACAAACATTTTAACGGTAAATAAATGTGTTTAAACAGTTCAGATCAGTAGTTCTCAAACTTCTTAATAATGTGGACACTCTAACCAGGGAACAACTGATTTTCGAAGCGCTTGGTGTGGGACAAATGATAAAATCAAATAAAAATAATACATTTATAGTATGTTTTAATGTCAATATAATAAAAATAAAAATGAAAATAAAATAAATGTAGGTATTATATTTGTACATCTTTAGACACAATCTGTATTTGAATAAATTTTTAAAAAATATTATAAAAATGAAAAGAAAATTTAATATGGATTATATTTTTACATTTTTATAATTACTCATTATTTATGTAAGGAATGGAACTGATTGAGTTACTTTAAATTATCATTGAAATTTGTATCAATTTTAGTGACCATCTCCTTTAGTCTCATTCCACACTAAAACGATTTCATTTCACATTTTTCATGTCACAAAAAGCAATCAAGGCTTGCTTACACAAATAAGTTGTTGGAAAAGGCATCAAGTGATTCAGTGGTTTTTCTGATAGTGCTTTGTGCTGGCTGATGATTAAATTAATATGAAAATGTATTTCCAAATTCTCCTCTCAAAAGATTTGGGCACAAGGGGTGTGGCCAACCTCCCACCTTTCAGCCTCATATTCTCGCCGGGATTTAATATGAGAAGGCATATCCATTGTGTTTAGTAGATGGCAACAATTTACACTTTTATATCAAGTTTTATAATATCTAAAAATATATACATTTATGGCAACTATTCCTTGGACAATCTCGCGGACCCCCTGTACTAGCCTCAGGGACTCCTGGGGATTCGCGGACCCAACTTTGAGAACCAATAGTTTAAATGCTAAAAACAAACTAACTTAGCTAAGTTTGTATTAAATTTGCAACACCCGAAGATGTTTTTTAAAGTATTAATATTTATTTTTCTAGTGTTTATGACCCAAGGGTTACCTTGCTAATAGATGCACACCACGAAGTTTCATTTCCTATAAACACTTTAATTTCCACCCAAAAGTATATTTTTTAGATAATATTAAATAATATATAAGATAATAAATCAAGTATGAATTTTACCTTCACGAATTTCCGAATACTAGTAAAAGTTTAAATACTTTAACTCAAACTTTTTTAAACTCTGGACCAATTTTAATTTTACATTTTATATCTCCCAATTTTAATTTATCCTCCCATAAACGGTAAAAATTATTAATATGTTGAAATTTTCATTTACAACTATCTAATAAAGCCAGATAGTGTTCTATAAATTGAATTAAGAGTCTTAAAAATGAATTAAGACTCCTTAACTTAGCTGGTACCATGACTGTCTACTTAGAAAACGGTCATGAGTTACATTTACATTATGGTCAATAAATGTATTATTTTTTAAGCTGGGGATTTTTCTTTAAACGTTTTGAGTTCACAGTTGAGGAACTATTTATTTCTATTCTAGAATTAAGCTAGTTTGGAAGTCGTTTGCTGATATAACGATTGGGCTCATAAAGTGTATGTTAAACATGTAAAAAAAAATATTCATATTGTCCTTCATATATCTACTCTATAGTCTATTTACCCAAAACTTGCTAACACGTTCTTTAACGCACTTTCTAACACGCTCTGTGGGGATCAGTATTATTAATATAGGAGGGGCCTTTATAAAGTGCAAATATAAGTAATTATTGTTTTGGCTTTCAATATTGTTAACATTTTAATATAACATCAAACGTAACAACTGCAGATCACATTACTTTATGTTAATATATTTTTATATCATTCATTAAGGTTTAAACCCGTCAAAAGGTTAATTAATATCTGAATAGGTCTGTACTTTCTATTAACCTCGACTTCCATACAAAGGTGCACAAGTGGTCTGATTAGTTAGACTCTCATTGGATTTGTTCAATTTTGACGAAAAGTTTGGGATTCGAATCATCTCACTCTGGTTCAATAGAGGTAATTTTACTCATATTATTTTGGTAGAGGGTTTCATTACTCTTATACTCAATAGTTTTGGCAAATTTCCTCTAAGTTGACTTTCGCCTGTTTTTCTTATATTATACAATTATTAATGAGCATAGTTAAAGAAAATACCGCTAGTAGTAAAAAAAACTTGTATGATATAGTATTTTAATCATTTTATGATTACAATCTGTCAAAACTGACATCGCTGGCCGTATGAATACATAAAAAGAGGTATGTCAGATTTATAGGATTTACAAAATAAAACCACTTATTTGGGTGGAAAGTACCAAATCTATTGTACTAGTATGATGAGGGTTTATTAGAATAATCTATAAGAGCACTTGGTGTAAAATCCTTCTTCTGTAAATCTTTTGATTATACTTCGAGTCAAGTCATACGCGCTAACAACTCTTATAAACTGGAGAGTGCTAGACAGTTACATGATGCTAAGTAACTAATGTTATTAAATAAATCTCTCACTTACTGAGCATTAACGCAATACTCCTAATGTCCGGGGTTAAACTCCTACTCCCGGATATCATTAATCAAAAATTTATTAAAATGAATACCAAATGAATAGCAAATATCGCTTATTTACTAATATCCATCAAAATGCACTTTTAAAACATTTATAAGAATGGTTTTTGTTTTTAAGATGAATGTTGGTGGATAAAATAATAATTAAGGGTAGTGAAATATTTCTTATCAAAATTTGATTAAAAGTTCAAAATTTACAAATATTTTATCTGTGTATTGTAAACATAGTTTTCTATTATTATTTTTTTCAGCTCTTGATGGAAGGAAGGGCACAGGGGCATAAAGATGGCGGCAGGCATGGAGATATAGAAGAGAAGAGAAGCTTTTCTGCCGCCCGGTCCTTTCCTTTCCAGGCGAGCATCCTTTTCCTTTGCAACCTCACCCCTTCCCCCCCGAACCACCTTTACCCACGCTCCGCGCGTCCTTCTCCGCCTTTCCCTGTTTTTAACTCTTTTTTGGCCCCCCCACCCTCCCAAGCCAGAAGCGGCTATCTCAATCCAGGGGACTTCTTGGATCTCAGATCATATGGAAATCTACAAGCTTCTAGACCTAGGTTTCAAACGATATAGTTAAATGAATTGGTTCAATAGAACTTGATATTTAATCTAATATATAAATAAAAGGAACACAATAACTAGGCCAAGGTGTGTAGTCCTATGACTCTTGTAATTTTATTAAAAATAAGGATAACACATAGTGAAAAAGATAAATGAGTGTAAAAAAATATCAGAGTTTGAAAGTAGTTTCTATCCAAATGATTGTCGTGATCGTCTTTTAATGATTTTTTAATCTCAGTAAGTCTTCTAATTGTTGATGTATAGATTGCATCAAACCACTTTTTACTAAAATTTTCAATTTATAAATAGTAATTAAATATTTTTACATCATAATTATTTGACTTTGCATTCTTTTTCCAGGCTTATTATGAATAGTCCCAAGGAGTATTTGAAAGAAAAAAATATATAAGGAATTTAGTTCTAATAAAACTTTGGATGATATACACATAAGTATTGTTTCTATCAATTTATCTTAGTAGATAAGAAGCGATAAATCACAATTAGTTTCAAAGTAATTTAAGCTATTCACTTATTTATTTTTTATTCAAAATTTTAAAATTAATTTTAAAATACTCCTTTAAAAGTTTATTGATTTCTCGTTGACCTCATATGCTCTTTATATACTGTTTTATATATGTAAATATGTATTATTAATAAATAATATCCCATATGTGAGCTATCCAAACCAAAATATCAATTTGAATTGGTCTAGCTGACATTTTGGCCCACACTGGTGAGAGAGGAAAATGAGACATTCTATTCTTGTGTTGTACGTAGTTGACGGAGAGGTCAAGGTTCAAATGCCAACCAGGGTATACTTTGAAGATATCTACAAATTAGTTTTCATCTTTCCCTCCTTAAAACGCAGGTATCTCTTACGAAGATTCTACCTTTCTCATTTTTACTACTTTGTGTACTTCTGAGACTGTTATACACATACATATAATATTGATTTTGGTGTTTTGTATTTATAAAAATATTCACCTTTGATTTAGAATAAATATTGAAAAATATAATTATATTAGGTATCCTATGTTTAGTAGGGTTTTGGTAGAATGAATCTGGGATTATAATAAAAGACAAACCATTTTTCTTTCAACAATGATAATTGAGAGTATTTTACATGAATTTGTGTATAAATATGTGGCAAATTGTTTAGTAACTTATACCTGAAAAAATTTCCATCCTTATAAAATAGGTGTATACATAGGGTCTATATTAAATAAGAGACAACCAAATATAGTTAAAAAAATAAAATAATGGATTGGAAAAGCTTACAAAATATTGTAGTTTTTTTTTTTGTGGACAGCGCTTTGCTACCAATATGGGGTGGATTAAGTTCATGTACCCACGTTTGCTTGGGATCGAGAGTGAGAAAATTTTAGATATACGTATGTCATTGCACACTCCCAGGATTCGAAACACTGGCCTCTCCTTCACTGACAGACCAAATTATATGAGACTGACGCCTTTGTTCTTGTATCCATCAATGTAGCCAGCTGATATATAAATCTGCCTGGAAGCTAGATCAAATTTTCATATTTTGAAATTCAACCCTGGAGGAAAATTTCTGGAACAGAGTCATAAACTCATCTAGTGTTTTCAGTCCATGAATTTGTTGAAATTTACAGATAGCAGTCTTACCTTGACCGATTACACTATGACTCTATCTTCTGGGTTGAACCTAAGTGTAATCCATCAAAGTAAGGCAGTAGCCTTAGGAGGAGGAGTGTACATAAATCAATTATTTAAGATACTTTATTAAACAATCTTAAAATTTAAACGTTTAAAAGTTATGTTGTTATATGACCATAGATTTTGATACGTTTCTAAACAGATTTGTTTACTACTTGATCTCATTCTGTAAGAATGACATTGTAAATGAAAAATTATTTTTAAGGAGAGGTTGGTAGATGACCTTTGTGAAAAATCTCCTAGTGTACAGTCCAAATTTGAGATTTATAAAATAATATTGACCCTTGGGTGACTCTTCCAATGATATTAAATAAAAAACATGTAAGTAATATCAAAGATTTAAAAATAATTTTAGTTATATGATTCAGTGTCATGGTGAAGATTAAAATAAAATTGTTTAGGCATTTAATATATAAGGGGGAATAAAATATTTGATTTTAAAAAGTAAGTTTTTATTAAAATGAAATATTACATTCCTAAAATATAATCAAACAATTCTGATTACATCTTACATTTTCTTTTAATTGAAACATGATACATTTTTTTATATGTTAAAAAATTTTCTTTAAAAAGTGTTCGAAGAACAAAATATTTTATAAGTAGAATTCTTGAACGTGATGTAAGCGGCATTTGTTCCGAAATATCAGCGTCGTTTTCTTTCCCTTACACCCCCTACCCACCCTTCCCCACCCCTTCTATCCTCCTTCACCGCTACCCCTTACGCTAACCCCCCAGCGTCTCTTGTTTCCAAGGCAGCGTCCAACTGCGCTCAATACTTCTTCTTACCAGACGTGCTGGCCTTAGAACAAGATGGACGTCATCCCGAAAACTGAAGGGGTTATTCTACTTTCCAAGCTATCCCGGCAGAAGCTACCAGGTCCGGTGTTTATCTTGTGGCTCCACGGACCACCCTAATACCTCACCTACTGGGCACGACTGACCACTTTCTATGGTGCCCAACAACAGGCTGATATATAGCAAGCGATTTCTTAATTAAGTATTTTTACTCTCGATTAAACTCACTTATAAAAAAATAAACTCATTTTTTATTTGAGTTATTTAAAGTCCAGTTTTTAGGGAGGGTATAAAATAGGATGTGAGTTAGAGGCAGTTATTTAGTAGTTTTTATCGCAAAAAAATATTTTTAACCAACATAAATACATTTTTATTAGATACTTTTATTTTAATTCTCTATGCATAATAATATTAACAGTTCTAAAATATCTGTCATGAGCTTATTGGCATTTAGAGAAAACTTTTATGATTAAAGGGAGAAAATTTATCATCAAATTCTAATATACCCATAACAATTATTCAAGAACTTCTGACATTAAAATATGTAGAAAATCAAATTAAATTCATTTAAAATTTTTTTTTCATTAAATACATTTATTTTATAAATGAAAGTAGACTGGTCTTAGCTTGCCTCCGCTTGTATCCCACCCTTAACCCAACAGATGGGTTGACCAACACAAGACTTCAAACAAATTTATTCTAACGAAAGAACACAGTTCTCAGCCATCAACCCAGCACTTTAAACTGAAACGCCTGAAATTATACACAGATAAGTTTTCCTTAATGTCGATAATCGGACTCTGGACTCTTAGATGGAAAGGAAGACGTTCTACCAAATGTGCTAAGATGTAAGAACACAATGACTATTTATATAAATATGTGTAATGGTATGTAAATTACGCTTATGAACAGATACTAGGATAAAATATGACTTATTAGCTAGCTAAGGTAGGACTGTTAGTGTAATACACAGGCCCTACTAACGCCTAAATTATATTTAGCAAATATCAAGATAAAAACGTGTACAATTATTAAATATCTTTGCTGGCATTACCTAAAATCATACCAGTCCTCCGATTTTTTAAATTGGACATGCTAATCACTGATACACATAAATTAATGGTTTAATTTCTCTATTATCTCTGAAATGTAATAGATTGGTTTTAATATAATATATATTTAACGTGTGCCTATTGTATAATAAACAAGTCTGCTAACTGATCGAAGAATTAATGGTAATATTTCCCTCAAGGTGGTATATTGATATAATTTAGACCCGTATTCAACCAAACAGAAATGTTATATTTTAAATTTCACCTATGCAAGGATACAAACCCCGTAACCTTGGCCTGGAGGACCATTTCCATGTTTGTTGAGTCATCCGAAAACTTGACCTAGTCTGAAAAATAGTATCTAACCTCCAAGGCCAAGAGTACACACCATTGCTGATAGAGAGTATTGATGAAATTATATTTGTCTTGACTGGGAACTGCTCATAAATTAATCTCACGTCTAAGTCACTCAATATCTCCTTAGTTCGCCACGCGTTGTTAGAGTGCTATCGGGTGATATACTCTTAAAGAATGTTCACCTAATTGAAAAGGAGGCTAGGTCTCAAATCTCAGTCAGGTAAAAAAAGGGATGGCTTACCCCATGCTATCGTTTATATGGGTTTTACCCTCCTTTCAGATTAATCAAATTGTATTTTCCTTTAACTAATGTATACATTTTGGGCCCCTTTGCTTAGTTTTTTTATTATTTCATTTAATTTTTTCTCAGTGGTTATTCGTCCAATATTATTTTACCTTTTGTCTGACACCTTAGCTCAGTTGGTAGCGAATCTGTCTACTGAGAAACGGGTCCCAGGTTTAATTCCTGGCAGGACCGAAAAATGTATCATTGGTGAATTGTGGGTTTCCCCTTTTACAGTGATTGTTTAACGGCCAGGGGCAGGATGCTGTGTCGGTTCTAGGTTTAGATTAGTTTATATGCTGCTGATATAATCAGTCAGTTCAGAAAGTGCACGTAAAATATCTCAAAACAATTAATAATAAAGAAGATTATTCATTTTATAACCTTATTGTAGGTATTTGTGTGTGGTCAAATTTCTCATGAAAATTTCTGTTGAAAAAGAAAACCTAATTAAATTAATTTTTGAACCTTAAATTAAGCTGGTAATAGTCTTTGCTAAAAGGGCAGACCTATATCGGTGTTTACATGGTCAAAAGTGCCACTCTCGTGCTAGGCTGGATCACTGGTGACGGAAGAGTGGGGTTCAAATACCAGTCGGGTTTACTGAGAATGGTCATTATAATATGTTTACTACTTTATCTTCACCCATATTCATATAAATATTTATCTTCCTTATCCTAAATAGATTTTCAAATCTGAAGTATGCGTACGACCTACCCAATTGGATGCTAAGGTGTAGTTAAAAAATGCAACATTAAGAAATAATAGTATTTACACTCTTCTTATTGTGGTTTCTTCCAATGGATCTGGAGTCTTAGAAAAGTCTAAGGTAGCGTGGTCTGCCCATTAAGAGGCATGGGTTTGATTCTCGGTATGGCTGAAACAATAATTATGTTCAAATATAGGTCGGGTGTATTGAGGGAGGTTTTCCCTAAATGCGTTTCCACTCTCCTTCCACGCAAAATATAGTGTACTTACTCTAAACTTATCCATCCTCATTACAAGAACATTATCTTATTTAGTAAATATGGGTATAACTCTACCGAGTAGTAAGACATGGTTCTAAAATAGTCTTTTGAATTTAGGCGAGTTTACAGAGAGATATAAATATTATCCACATCAGTTGTCACATATTTAAAGTGTCACTTTCAAAATGGACTAGATAAGCAGTAAAAGAGAGTAAATTTTTGAATCCCGGTAGAGTATACAGAGGGTATATTTTGTATTAAATTGTTTCCCACTTGCGCAAAAGTTGTTATGATGCTTTTAAAACTTACCATCCTGATCCTTATACCAATAATGTATATAAATATATATGAATATCCCGATAGGGTAGTAAGACCAGATGGACTAAAAAAATTTCTACTGAAAGTCTTGCACAATAACTCAAATTAATTGCACTAAGCCTTGAGTACAAAATTGTTATAAGCTCTAGTGAAAAAAAAATTAACTAACTAAAGTAAAACTAATATAAAATTTTCTGACAAGGCTAGAGAGCATATTTGTAAAATCACACATTTAACCCCATGTACACCAACACTATCAATTGGGATTGGAACCCTGAACTCTTGTGCCAATGTCTGTGGTACTTTAATTATGATCAATTTTCTCAATGTTTGAAAAGTGGGCCTACAGTATTTATATTTATGAAAACATACACAGGCATTAAGTTATTAGAAACATGAACTCTCTTTGTATTAGCACTGTGTGCTACTATCTGCGCTTTAGAGATGAGTAAGCTTATATTTAGAGGAATGGTTCCCACATTTACGTGGAGAGATAGTGTGAAATTATTTTTGAAAAACAATCCTCAGTACACCCGATTGATATACGAACCTCTATATCCCCATCATCTGTAGTTAGGTTTACTGTGAGAGTAGCGTATTAGAACATGTATACACTGAAATGGGTAAAAACTGGAACTTCTATGATTATAGTATTGTTTTTAATTTTTAGTGTAGTGATAAAAGAGTTGTTTTATTGAAAACTCTAAAATTATGTCTTGCTACGCTTTTTCATCCAGCCCGTGATATTTTCTTCAGTTAGTAAACTAAGTTGCCAGAAAGAAACGACAATAATAACTAAAATAAACTGTTTCAGTTGCCACATTGTCTAAGGCGTCACTTTCATGTTAAATTTGAGTTACAATGACAAGGAGATTGGGATCTAAATCCCGCTCGGTTGTACTGAGGGTGGATTTAAATAAATATGTTATCCATTCTTTCTCAATGAAAATGCTGATACACTTCATCTAGACACAACTTGACATATCCCTTAACTATTAGTTAAATTAGTAGCCTACATATGACGTGTAAAACCTGAACAGGTAGTAAGATGCTGTGCTGAAAATGTTCATTCCGTCGTATATTTGAGAAATATAGCCTATATAAAAATGGAACCAATGTCTGTCGTAGGGTGGTTTAGGTTTATTATTTAAAACAAGCTGGTGTAACCGTTTTTCATAGGGGAGTCTATAAAGTAGATTTGTTATTTTTAGTAGATATAAAATAAATCACAGGGGATAGTAACCAAATCTCAAATTATATTAAAATAGTAATCGCTTATTATCTTGAATTAGATTATAAAACGTGAAAGTAGGCTGACTAATACACAATGTACAAATAGAGATATCCACAGAACATGTTTAAAAAACTAATATTTCTTTTAAAGAGTAAATTATAGCTTCTCTATCCATAATATTTTATCTCTTCCCTGTTGGTGCAAAGAAAAAAGAAAGAAGAGTGTCATAGCATAAATAATTGGTTGTTAAAGGTTTAGATTCAATTAAAAATATGTTATCATTTTTCTACCGCATCAACACCTTTTAGCCCCGTCTATCCTTATTAGTCATTTGAGCTACTCTACCCTTTTTACCCTTCTTACCCTTCCTACCCAAGCTATGTTTTTTACTCCGTTAACTTTTTTATTAAAAAATCACTTTTTATTTCTTTTGGTCACTGTGCAGCTTTATAATCCTATATTATTTTATTTCTTTTACCGATTTTAACCTTCCTACCATTAATTGAATTATGATTCATTCTTGCCATTTTAATTATTTTTACGCTTTTTACCATATTTTCTCATTTATACCATTGTTTCCCTTTCTCCCATTTATGAATGTATGCCCTTTTTGTATTATTGCCATTTTTAGTGGATTATTTTTAACATTTCTAGCATTTTTGGACATTTCATCCTTTTTACCATATATTTTATTCTAATTACTACCCGGCTTAGCCCTACATAAATATTTTAGGACAAAAAGTGTTAAATAATTAAAAATTTAAAAAGATGTTTAAATGGTTAAAAGGGTATAAAGAGTGTAGGCTTTAGGGAGTATTGGCTATAAAGGATGTCGGTGTATGGTATAAACATTGTAGAAAATGTTGGCTAAAAGGATATAAGGTAAGAAGTTAAATGGTTAAAGGTAATAAAGTTTACAGGTAAAGAATCTATTAATATATAAACGCTATTTTTTTAGAGAAAAATCACAATATTTAACAATAATCTATCATGGTGACATGAGACGAAGAGTTTTTTGTGGATAACAAACTCATTTTTTTGCTCTTACAAAATTACATTACCAATGCTTGAAATGTACTACTAAAGCTTTCTCGTGGCGTTAATGTTTCTTCAGTTCTACCATTTTTATAAATTAAATAATTCTAGTCAAAATTTCAAAATTCTAGCTTGGATGTGCACATGTTAGTGCATATGAGCTATTGATATTTACATTTCAGACTTCTGCGTGAGGTAGATATTGCGCAATGCTCATTAGAGACAGAAACACATACTCTTCATTTTTATAATACAGATATACCGATATATTGAATGTCTCGTAGTGGCAAATACCAATAGAATGTGTAGATATGTTCTAGTAATAGAATAATTATGCTCTAATCACGTCTGTGTAATCTTTAAGGAGAGATAATATATACACTTGTAAAGATATATATACATATATATATATATATTTATATTTTTATATAAATATATTATCCATTTGTATGAAAATGTATGTATGAATATAAATATATTCATGTGTATGTATTGATGTATAATATTTATACATGTATACGTATGTATGTGTATATTTATTCATATATACAGATATGTAAATATTTATATAAATATATTAGTATAAACACATACAAATATGTGTCTATATATATATATATATATATATATATCTTTCCGTTTATGTATGCTAATATAGTATTATATATATGCATGTATACACAAATATACATAATTATACTTGTGCAGTACATATACATATAACTACCGATGAAAAATTAAATGGTTGATACATTAACAATTATAATTATATATACATATGTACGACGTCATGGAAGGAAAAGTTGAAGGAGAGAGGAGCTTAGGAAGATTTAGGATTCAGGGAAGAAGAAAATTCTGAAAGTTGAAGGAGGAGGCAAAGGACATGGTGCTTTGGCGGTCTAAGTTCACTGAAAAAAAGGAATGGACTTGTCGTAATACAGAACACCTAATAATAATAGACACATATATTTCTATATTAATAAAATGAATAGTATGTATGTCTGTCATGAGTGTTGCATGATATCTAAATCATTCATAGGTCTGAAATTTAAATCTAAGTAGTCTCTGCGCATGAACATTTGCACCTAAAAGCTAAAATTTAGAAAATTGGATTAGAATGTGCTAAATTAATCTAAAAGCTAAAAAAACATTAAATATTTATGTCACGTGAAAGCCTTACTACTTCATTTCATAAATTTGTTCAATAAGGGTTATGTTATACTTTGTGGAAACATATATTTTCTTGGAACTGGCTCTGGAAGCCAGTGTTTAAAAAATGGATTTGCACCTTTTACCCATTTTACTCATTTTACCCACTTTACCCATTCTACCCATTTAACCCCATCTACCCATTATACACTTTTTACCCTTTTACTCATTTTTACCTTTTTGGCCTTTTAACTCTTTTTACCTGTTTTATCCATTTACATTTTTCTTAACGTTTATAAACTTTAAAAATTGATTTGCATTACTCTCTATCATTTTTGCCTTAAATTTCCTATGTGTACTTGTTACACCCTTTAAGACTTTTTATCCTAAAATGGTTCTCAAGGGATAAGCTGTGTAATTAATGTAAAAATATGTAAACATTTAAAGTTATGTAATTTATGTAAGAGTTGTAAAGATTAAAAAAGGCAAAGAATCCAAATAAGGGTAAAATGTAGATTTAATTAAAAAGGGCTATAAGACCAAAATTGAAAAAAATGTCCAAAAAGAAGAAAAATGTCTAAATGGGCAAAAATATTACAACTGAACAAAATTGATAAAAAAAGGAAAAAAGTAGATTTAATATAAATCAAATTGTTAAATGTGTCATAAGAAATTGGAATATTAAAAAGATTAAAACCATGCAAAAAGGCCAAAAAGTGGAAAAAAAAAACTTATAGTTAAATGGTTAACAGAGTATATAGCGTAAGCGGGATGGACAATGTTGGGATGTACAGGATATAAGAGGTTAAAAGATTATAAAAAAGTAAATAGGGTCAAAAGGTTAATATGTTAAACGGGGTAAATGTGGTAAAAATAATGCTAAAATATATTTGTGTAACGTTCCTATCCAACTTCTGACAAAACTGTAAGGTCCCTGGTTTTTATCTGGGTGCCTGGTAGCCAACCCTACTACAGCACTACCGGGGCACCGCAGGGACTTACCTTGGTTAGGATGGACCTCGAGCGGTAAGGGTTGGGATGGATGGTTTGTGGGGAATGAGACTGGCAAGTTAGTCCAATAAGATATATTTATTAATCTAGTAAGATGCTAAACTACCACATGCGTCACCGGATAGACCTCCCGTGACGAGGGAGCAGGCACGATAACGGTCTCGCAACCTATCTGTGAACCCGCGATCGAACCTCCGGTGGGGTGAATCCACCAGGTCACATTTTATATCGTCATTTCGTCAGACGTGCTAGATACCACCACACATGTACTCAGCATGGCTTCCAGCATTCAACAATTTTATTCTTGCACACAAATTTGCTAATCTCGATTTTCATCAGCCAGGAAGGTCCATCGGTCGCACCGTGCTCGCTCGTCAACAGGATGCAATCTATATGAGCTATATGTTATTCTCAGCAGGATGGCAACCCAATACTCTTTACTCCCAAGGAACTGTACAAGCGTGGTTTAACATCGTGCCAGAATAAGCCTTAAAATAATTATGTTCTTACACTTGATTGGAAATAATTACATCCCTTTAACAACCAATTATTATCATTTATGCTGTGACAATAACCTTTCTTTTTTTATCAGCACTAACATACAAGAGTTCGAAGTATTGTGTAGAAATAAGTTATATCTAAATCTTCAAAATAAATGCCATATTTTAAAACATGATCAGATTATTTCTCTGTTTTAACATTGTCTATTAGTCAGCCTGCTTTCGTGTTTTATATCACAATTTAAATCGATAAAGGATTAATATATAAATAAAATTGAATATCTGGTTACAATTACCTGCGGTTAGTTTTATTAAGGCGATTATCCCTTTTTATTTGGAAGTTGAAATGCAGATACGTGGAAAAAAATGGTTAACTGCAAGATATTTTAATGTTTGGCAATTATATTTTCGGAGATGGTTTATTCAAGATAGAATAAGTTTATTAAGTCTCACTTTTTATATACACACCTTCTCAATAACATTGATCAAATAACTATAAAATTGTCATGTTTAAATAATAAATTGCCGGCTTCATAGAAAAAATAAGAAAATATAACCATTAACAAACATTGAAATATTATCCTAGGAGGGGTATTGAAAATATTGACAAGAAAACTTCACTCGTTCTCGAGAAAACTGATATTTTAGAACGCATGATTTTTCCGCAAGACATGTCTGGTAGCTAGCGCCATCTACCGTTTCCGTGATTCATCTGTTCTTGTTTACGCGGAAGGATACTTTGGTCGGTTGTGAAGCTACGCCCGCCCACCATCCCACAAAATAGGTTTTAGACTTGAACTCGACAGGGCCAAGGGCCTAAACTAAAATTAAAAAATATTCTTCATTGATTCCAGGTGTAATAAGCGGGTAAAACAACTATATATATATATATATGTACATATATATATATGTTAATGTAAACACACACACAGTTATGTATATTTATTTATGTGTGTATATTCACATATATATTTAAATACGAAATAGATGTATATATATATATATATATAATATATTATATAATTAATTTAAATATAAATACTCACATCGATGGTGTAGTTAGCTAACACGCTAGTTTCATGTTGAGTTAGACTACTTAGGATGGAGAGATCGAGGTTCAAATCACGGTTGGGTAAACTTATTTTTTATAAATGGCTTTATACTCTCCCTCCATGCAAATGCGGGTTCACTACTTCTATATTAAACTTTACCAATTCCTAGCCCAGTAGCGTAATTAGTAATTAAGTTTAAAAACTAAACGGGTATTAAGACGTGGGACTGAGTATTATTATAAATATAAAGTTTACTTGAGGACAATGTATAATATTTTCAAGTTAAGTTCAGCATTTTGAAAATAGGGGTTTTATTTTAGAAAAATCCAACTAACCAGATAAAGAAACCTTTGTTATGTATTTAATGTTTTTGTGTGAAACAGAAGTAAAACTCAAACTTCAGGTAAATTCTTCAATAAATTATTACTAATTGTTGGTTGTTAATAGACCTTTCATACAAATGATTTACTCAATAAACAAAATCAAAAAATGGTTTTGTATTATTTGACAGGCTCTTTAGGCAAACGGAATCTTCCACAAAAATAATATTTGGTGTGTACAACTTAGCTCAAGCTGCCTGCCAATGTGGTTCTCAATAAATAAATAAATGATGGTAGTTGGGGGTTTATATAGTTTAATAGTCTCTTTATGCATTTGGAATCAAAAATCAATATAATGTTGGTTTTGTATTATTTAAATAATAATTGGTTATTACTAGTTCGAATGATTCTCATTCACGCAAACATTTTCTCTCAACCTATCACGATTATAAACAAAGTATTTAGAAGATAATAGTCGAAAATTAATCGTAACACCTACAAACTCTCGAACGCGATAAGCACAAAACTTAGTGGATTTGTAGCTACAAGTAAAATCTGCCTCAGATAGACTTGGATGGTTCACCTGACATAAATTTAACACTGGAACATCAACAGGTTTGGTTTCACAATTAGTGTGCCTGACTCTCATTTGGGATTGGGAGCTAGGTTTGAATACTAAACGGCTTCCCTGATATCCTTTAATTCCCACAAAATATTTTTCTTTGTGTGATTAAAGATAATGGTGCTCTAAAAAAATTATGCTCCTCTCAATAACCTCGTTAAGGTTTTGCTCCTTTAAATTTAAAGCTTGGAAAGTGTGAGCTGTTTTTGGTTAAAGATGTACTAAGGGATTATTTGGAACTTATTTACTCTATGGCATAGGGAACTCAAGAGTTCATTGACTCACAAAAGTATGCTACATATCCCTATTTGATCTAGTTCTATCTAGCTGCCCTCATTACACCCTATCCCTATCTTTAGCTGGCTATATCCAGTCTCTCTTATTACACCTTATCCCTATCATGAGCTAGTTCTATCCAGTCTCCCTTATTACACGCTATGTATTTCAGTTACAATCTAATATTATCCTTTCATTTTCGTCTTGGTAAATACCTTGAACACGGTTCTAGATCGTTCCACTCGCGCTGCATTTCCTATCGTAATATTCATGATTTGACTTTCCTAACAATCTGTTGTGATTATTACAGGGTATACAACTCATCATTATATAAACCTTGGAGTAGACTATTTAAAAAATAACTTAATCTATAATTGTACAGCTAATGCTAAATACTCAGACTTAGAACCTGGGTGTTTGTCATTAAGATTTAATAATCTATTTATGATTAGTAAATACGTACCCGCCTCGTTGGCGTAGTTGGCTAACGCGCTAGTCATGTTAAGCT
This sequence comes from Timema monikensis, assembly GCA_902151445.1. Taxonomy (NCBI): domain Eukaryota; kingdom Metazoa; phylum Arthropoda; class Insecta; order Phasmatodea; family Timematidae; genus Timema; species Timema monikensis. Next base: position 540,391 of record CABFVZ010000076.1, on the reverse strand, counting down.
CGGCTGCTGAGGACAAGTAGATCGAGGTTCAAATCTCGGTCGAGTAAATTGGGGGGGGGGGGGGGGGAAAGTTTCATAAAGGGTTTTACCCCCCCCCCCCGGCAAAAGGTGGGTTCGCTTCTTTTAANGGGTGAACTGTTTTTTTTTTTTCTAAATGGTTTTCCACTCTCCCTCCACGCAAATGTGGGTTCGCTTCCTCTAATTCAACCTTCCCAATTCATAATCCATTAGCGTAATTAGTACTTAAAGCGTATAACCCAAACGGGTAGTAATACGCGGTGCTAAATAATAATAAATACGTAGATTCATAAGCACCACTAAACATCGAGCCAGTGTTCCCTAAATTTGTGGTTGACCACTCAACTTTTCCACTATGATTTTTGATTCTACAGTTTAGTAAGTCTTATCCGACCCCTTAGCTCAGTTGATAGCGTGTCTGCCATCTGAACTAAGGGTCCCGGCTTTGAATCCCAGTATGACCGAACATTTATCTTTGATGAAAAGGGGGGGTTTACTTTTTCACATTTGTAAATTAACGGCCAAAGACTGGATGTTGTTCTTGTCCTAGTCTTAAAATAAATAATAAAACAATAGAAGCTACGACAGGCCTAGCCATCCATTAGAGGGAAAATATACAGTTTGAGTATAAAACTGACCTAGCTCATAGAATGGAATTAAATAATCGTATAGACATGGTTGTAATTTATTACCATTTTTTTGGTTGGAATTAAATTAAGTCAACTTGTATTGGTGAAGTGTATCTGATGTAAAACAATAAGATAACATGTTAAGAAGTATTAGTAGGTGTTGGTTGAACTGTCATAGTAGTTTAGATATAAACTATAGGCTTAGCAAGTAAATTAAAATTATTTTCAGCTAAGTTAGGATCAAACAGATTTTTAGTACAAGCACTAAGATAACCTATCAATAAATATTTTTATGAATTATTTTAGGAGTCTTTAGAGAAATGAAAGCATGGTTCATAAAAAAAATTCATCATATTGAAGATAAATAAATATTTTTATGAAATAAATTGTATAAATTAGTAGGGTTATTTCCCTTGGCATATGTGCTTTTCCATACACTAATAAAAAATAGGTTAACATTGACATGTCGACCTAAGGTTACTCACTCCAATTAAGAGTGCCACAGATTTTATGAGACATTTTGACATATCTTAAAAATATCAATAATATAGCTTGAATAGTCAAATATTAAGTAAATTGAGAATTAAATTAAATGACTGAATTTATTTAAGGAAACTAAATATATATTTTCAAATAATTTTTCCTTAATCTAAGGGTCAAAAAACTTGAAAAGTAAGTCATTGAAAATGAGTACATATGGATAATTTTTATTTTCAAACGATTCATTAAAATCAAAATGTAAAGCTTATAATAATGTATGGCCATATTTTTTTAACTTGTTCATTACTGTCTTACTGCTCATTTGGGCTGTACGTGAATGTCTTATTTATGCTAAAGGGTTAGGAATTAGGAAGATTGGATTTAAATAGAGTGACCTGGACTTGAGTGTAAAAAGAGTGGGAAACAATTTAGGAAAAAACACCCTCAGTACACCCAACCTGGATCGAACTACGATCTCCCAGTAATCGTCTGGGACCTTGCGACCCCTGAATCTGGTATATAAATATATGGCCATATTGATATACTTATTATTCATTTTGTCTTTAACTATATCGTGAAATATCAAATTTATTCATACATATATCAAGACAACTTTCGCCACCCGTTTTAAAAATGTGTTTCATCACATTTCATCACATTTAATTGTATTAATCTGGGACTTGTTTTGCTAAAGTTACAGTAATATAAGAAAAATTTACAACCTTTTCCTGTTTTTTTAAAAAAATTCTGATATTCATAGACATTTCCCTACAAGCAGCATTTTCACAAACATTCCCGTGTTATAAATGTGGTATTATTTAATTTAAAAAACAGTGATTTAAATAAATATTGAAAATGTCTCACTATGGCTATAAAAGTCCCTAAATCATTGAACATCTCTAATTTATGATGATTTTAAAAGTTGGATTTTAATAGTATCTAAATCTTATTCGGTGGTTGCATGGTCTAAGGTGTCGCTCTCGTGTAAGACTAGACTTCCGATGACAGTAAGATAAGGGCTAGAATACTGGTTGGGTTTTCTTAGGGTGGTTTTTCCAAACTGGTTTTCCAATATCCTCCCCACCAATGTGGGTATTTTTTCTCTAAATTCAATCTTAATCATCCCTACTTTACTAACGTAATTAGTACATGTGCGTCTAACCTGAACAAGTGGTAAGACGTGATACTAAAATAATTGTTTTTTTAACAAATTTATATAATTGTCTTTCCTCCAAGGTAACTTTCTCAACCTGGACGTTTATATAAAGCTGTTTAAAATATATATTTTTAATAAATATTAATGTAAAGAACTATCAGTTATGAGGTTTATAGCTCCTTATGGAGGTAAAAAGAACGAAAATTTTATTTGGAAACGCCAAAGGAATTTTTAAATATACAGCCTTTGACATGTTGTAGAATCCCTTATTTATTTGAGAAAATCCCTTACAGGTGTTTTCAAAACACCAAACAACCTTAAAATCATGTCCAAATTTCGCTTGGAGGTTATAATCTCTTGGGATCTCTGTCTAAAAAAATGATTCAAATGAACTGTGCTTACAGCTGAGTTACCGAATAGATTATTATTATTATTATTATTATTATTTGCACCGCGTCTTACTACCCATTCAGGTTACACGCACTTACGCTAATGTGTAGTGGTAGGGTGATTGTGAGATGAAATGGAAGACCTACAGTTTAACGTGGGATCCGAACCACGATGGAGGCTTGGCATTTCACACATTCACAAGTTGTGATTAATACGTCTTGTCAGTACCGAATAGAGCTAAGCAAGTAGCACACTTACCAAATTATCATTACCCGGAGTGATATTTAATGACAGCTATATAAAATGAAGATCTGTTACGATGACATAAATTTACGTAACATTCATTGGGTGTGCAGGTGCATCTACTATAGGCTACATCTACGTTTCTCGTCATATTACTTTAAATTAAAATATTGAGTTTTCTAACAATGGCATTAAATTTTAAGGTTCAAATACAGTATAATTTTCATTTCAATTTTAGAAAATAGTTCCAATAATGGATATCATCTAGCCAAATTATAAAACACAATGAAATAGACTAAATCTTTTGAAATTAAAATTGCCACAACACGATTTATTTATCCGTGAAAAAGATTGATGGCAACATTGACGAATATTCATAATGATTTTTTATAATTTTTTACCACTATAAGGTAGATACAATTTTAGAGAAAATGTTCCCAAATATGCTTTGAAAGATAGTGTGAAACCATTGAAGAAAATCACCCTTATTACACCCAGCCATAAGTTTAAGCCATAATTTTCTTTCAATAGCAAACCGAACTAAAGGAACTTGATGTTTAGATCGCGTGCCTACCGATGAGAACCTAAAATCTCCATACAGGATATCAAAGCTTCGCCTCCTAGGTAAATACATTGCATTACTGTGTACTTTGTTAATATTAAAATAATAGGTTAGATCTTCCATTATATTAGTCTCCTGGTTTTTCAGAAGAGAGAGTTTAAGGATTGACTAGCCTAATCCTTGGTGTTAGACATAGACGATGTCTAGTTAAGGAAGGCAAAAAAATCATGTCGAATTTGGGAGCTGATCTTATTTTTCTAAAACAAGTGAAGCGATCTTTTTTCATGGTAGCAACAAAAAATTCTTAAGTCTTGGATGATGGTTTTGAGGAAATTGAAATTTCTAATGAAGAACACCACTTAAGGGGGATATTTAAACTAGTTGGTGTTCATAGTGGGATTTTATAATTATAGTGAGATACTATGATTATTGAACCCCAAATCCTGGCTACCATAGTTGCTTTCATTCAGAGAGAGAGAGAGTTAAATTAATTCATCTTATCATGTATTAAAATTAGTGCTTTATTGGAGCTGAATGAAACTGGCTTGATATAAGTCAAAGTTCATCAACAAGAGCAAATAAATATATTAAATTATGTCGTATTCTTACATAGCCTATATGTATTTAAATATTGCTTCTCAGTGTATTTGTGGGGATACATAGTTAAATTAAAGATTATTATTGATACGAGTTAATGTAAATTGGTGGGGATGTATAGGTAAAATAAAGATTATTATTGATATACTTAATATATGTTAGTGGGAATATATAAGAAAATTAAAGATTAGTATTGATATACTTAATATATGTTAGTGGGAATATATATATATAGGTAAATTAAAGATTATTATTGATACTAGTTAATATAAATTGGTGGGAATATATAGGTAACATAAATATTACTATTGATAATAGTTAATATAAGTTGGTAGTAATATATAGGTAAATTAAGAATTATTATTGATACTAGTTAATATAAGTTGGTGGGAATATATAGGTAAAATAATGATTATTATTGATACAAATTAATATAAATTCAGTAAATGTATAACAATTCATGCGCTGAAAATTAGACATCCTGGTTGATATGCATGACAATATTAGAGCTCATAAGTCATTTAAATATGTCTAACATATAAATATTTCTAAGGAAAGAAAAAAATTGTTTGGTTGAATATTTAGTTTGGTTATATAAAACATTTTGTGTTGCATGCATGAAGCAACGGAAATTTAATGAAAATATATTTATTTATTTAATATTTTCTTTTAGAACATAAAACAAACTTTGTTATTCCCTTATTCTCTATACATAGAACCAAATTATAACTATGTCTCTTATCATCATTTTGGATGTAATTCCCTTTGCTGTGTTGTTCAAACGTAATCTCTCCCAAACAACTATCCATACTTATACTATTCCATAAATATAAAGTAAAGAAAAATTCGACTTGTAGTTAAAAATTACACTTATAAATGTTAACATGATTTTTCCTGCCTATTTAATCCTTTGTGTGTGTTTGGACATTTTACTGCACTTCATGAATATCCATATATCTAAATAAATGGGCCAAGAATAAATAAAATGTATTTTATTGAAAATGTACAGTACCTGAACTAGATTAATAAAGTAGTAGAATGGAATTTAGAAAAAAACTACAATCGGTACAAGCAGCAGGGATTCTAGCCCTGTCCCTCCAGACGATGTTGTAGTCATATTATTCTCAATGCCACTATATTCTAATATTAAGAATTTTTAAACAAACTTTGGTGTTGACATATTATTGGTTGTTTAACAACTTTAAAAAGAATTGAGATGTGAGTTTAAAGCTAAATAATATATTTTAAACGTAAAACCCAAACATTCGGGTTATTTATTGGTATTATTATATTTGTACATAAAATACATTTCTTTTCCCTTGGTTTATGTCATCATATTTATTCTATAAAAGTTTGTCTTGATTTATCTTGGAGAGTAGAAATAAATATTCATAAATAGAAAGCAAGAAAGGGTGTTCTTGTTAAAATGAAAGCAAGCGTAATAGGAAAGGAGTGGTAAAGTGTAGGCTCAAATAAATCATCCTACCTTTGCAATCAAATTACTCCACAGTATATTCCCACTACTGCACCCTCACATTTCCCACCTTTATCTTTATACATTTTCAATTTGGTTATACAAATATATATCTTTAATATTTCATTTTTGAGAAGGGTAAGGAAACAACTGGAAATATTATGAGAACATTAATTTCACATAAATGTTTCCTTACGGTACATGCTTATGTATAAAAATATATATGTTACATAATACTTATCTTACTAGTAATATATAACATAGCAAGTAATATTTTTTTTCCAAAATATTAATTTACTATAAACTTTTAATTGAATAAAACTCTTTATTATTACCCATTTTCATCATTTAATTTATAGCAAAGATAGCCTCACTAAAATATCAAGAAATTATTTTAAATAACAATTAAATTACAGAATTTATTTATATACTATGACATTGTTATATTTAATTTTATTAATTATTTTTTATGAATGTAGGGGGCTAGAATTAAAAGCGATTAATAATCACAAATTAAAAAATATACGTTGAGTTCCACTTGATTTGGGCAGTGGTTAATAATGGCAGACATTTATTTAAGACAAAATCTGAATAATAGAAACTAGACAGATATCCAGCCTGCATTTTTTTTAGATCATTTGGGGCAACTTGCCGATTAGTTGGGGCAGTGAAGGTCGTGAGTGAGCAACAAACCGTGTGTAGATCGCACGCATGCTCTAAACTGGATCATTCCATTCTGGTTTAGGTTGTGTCATTCTGTATTTAGTATAGCGCTATACCTACGTACCATTTCTGACTTCGGAAATGGCCCCAAGTCAAGGTACATTTAATAATATTTTTAAAACAAAACCCTTATAAAGGTTTTAACTTTACTTGAAACGGTAATTATTTTGACACTATCTTCATTATACATATTATGCTATTTATATTACGTGTTCGTTTTATTTTAGTTATAGTGGTATTTAAATGCATATTTATACCATTATACATCAAATACATTGCATTTCTTTAAATGCCACATTCATTTTATTTTGTTCACATCATATTTGCTCTGTTAGAATGTGTTTTTTTTAGTGAATTGGTTAAAATCTTCCTTAATTGAGGAAGCCGCTTAGATGGGCCAAAGTGATTTAGTCCCGAACCGTCCCAATTAACAGGAACCCGCTATATATCCATGGCTATATCTATACCCTGTCGACCATTGCCAAACATTTTATATTATTACTTACTATCAATATCAAACACGTTCAGCATCGTAGAAAATAACAAAATCAAACGATCGAAAAATAAAAGGAAAAAAAATGGACGCTAGAGGCCCTTCATTAATATGAAACCTGGTTAAAATATGTTGATCGGCCTTTAAAAACATTGTATTTTTATTTCCATGTTGTAGTTTAATTTACAAGAAAAGTAAAACAACCATGGAACGTATAGACCAAACTCTACAAGGTACTCTTACTGATTTAATACTAGGTGAGGCCTTAAATAAAATAGTGTTATTTATATCTAAAAGCCCAACTTGGTGACCGAATGGTCTAAGGTGCTACTCTCTTGTTGGACTGGCCTGCTGATGACTGTGACCAGAGTTAGAATATTGGTCAGGTCTACAGAGAGTTGGGTGACCTGGCGGTCTAGAGGTAAGGTGTCGGACTTCTATGCTGGGGTCCAGGGTTCAATCCTCGGTCCCGGCACAGATTTATCTGATTACTAAACCCTTCCCTCACCTCTGACAATACATTTTGTGAATGTGGGGAATGTCAGGCCTCCACCGTGGTTCGGATTCCACGTTAAACTGTAGGTCCTCCATTTCGTCTCACAATCACCCTACCATTACACATTAGCGTAAGTGCGTATAACCCGAACGGGTAGTAAGACGCGGTGCTAATAATAATAATAATAATAATAATAATACAGAGATTTGTTTTCCCATAAATGGTTCCACACTCTTCTTCTAAGAAAATTCAGGCATAGTGTCTCTAAAATGCTTCCTTACTCATACCTTCCCCACTAGAGTAGTTAATATATATGCATTTGACTTAATAAATATTGAAATGCGGTGATTAAAAAAATTCTTAGTGTCCCGTTTATTAGATAAAAACAATAAATAGTTAACATTCTGTGAGTATTTAAATTAGTTTGTAATCAAAATGAAATACTACCTCAATTCAAATAATTAAACCTATATCAATCTATCAAGAATCCTATTTGTAACTAAACTCTTTCAAATTACCAACAAATCTACAAGTGTTTATGGTTACCCTCTTGCATGATGAATCTTTTAAATTCATAAAAGAGTATATGCACTGAATTTTGGTAGAATATTAATTAATAAGAGACTAGAATATTTCTAAGGTACTAAATACGAGTGCTAAACACCTTAAACCTACAAAATAATTTACACCAGGTTCACCACTCAAGAACACGTGCATCGCGTCTTGATATCATCCGAGCTATCCGCTAATCTATTTCAATGGATGAAAGATGACTAAATATAAATTAGAGGAAATATACCAGCATTATCATTGAGAGAGAACGAGAGTAAATATATTACAAGCAACATTTATGTTTTTGTTTGGGATTCAATCTTTACAACTCCACCACCAATAAACGAGACTAAAGTGTAATAATTGGTAGTTTTATTATATTTTTTTTGATATTTTTTAATTTTGGCTAGTAAACATTTATTTTATACATAAATAAAATCATATTTCTTCAGTATAGTTTAACGATTAGTTATAGAAATAGTCGATTTCTGATTTAGTAAATTTCAAATACTAAATTATATGAGAGTTAACGAAATAAATAAATCTTAAATAGATGAATATTCAGCCCCAATATTATAGACCTTATTGTGATAAAATTATTTAAACATATTAATTAATTAGTTTAAAATAATATGTTGTCATATCTCGCAGCCTTAGCCAATCCAGACGTTGTTGACGTAAACCTAAGAGCTTATACTGTCAACTTATCTGAATCAGCAGTCACGTGTTCATACCAGGTGATATTTAAACAACATAGATTGTTATACCAGTTAGAAAAACACAGAGTATGGGCAAAACAAGTAACTTGGGGGAAAGATCCCTCATTTTTGGGTACATAACAGCGAGTTTTTTGACCTTTTGGAAAGAGGGGGCCACAGAAGTACGCCATTTGCTAGGAGGCTACTTCGAAGTGCTCTACATACTCAGCTACCAAGTCAGAGCTACTTATGGAGAGAATATCCTACAGCTTGAGTTCTTGTTCTGTACGGAGGAGGATGCCCTAACCCATCTTAGAAGTCTGAGCTAGATAACAACTGCGCAGCGCTGCACCGGATGGTCGGGTGTTCGACACCATTAAGAGGTATAGCACCTAAGATAGGTCAGGGTACGAAACTGCCGATTAGGGACATTGATAGAGCGAGTACTGTATTCTAAACTCTTTCAAATAGCTATAAAACCTACATCACATATATGCACTCGTGTAGTAATTAATCTATTTCAATAAACAAGATCAAAACCAACACCAAAATTATTTACCACTGCCTACCCATTCCACTAAGCCATACTAACTAGTAAGCCCTTGAGAGGGGGGAATAGTTACAATAATATTTTTTTTATCGTTTTTATATTTACTTGAAACCAAAAAGTTATAAGGCATTGTTCATAATAGCTCCTTTTAAAGGAAAAAAAAAATCTATAATAATTATAATAATGATTTTAAAATACATGTTTTTTAAAACTATAATGGACCAATACATATCTTACTATCATAAAATATGGTATTCATATAAATATTATATAATAAAATATGTTATATTATTTACATACGGTTTTTAATAACAGATAAAGATAATTTTATTGAGTTTCTTTTATGCTTAAGTATTTTTTGTCATTAATAAATGTAACGTAATGCTTTCTCCATCATATCATACAAACTTACATTTTTCAATAAAAAAATAATAATTTGAGATAAAAATTATAAATAGCATTTATCATTATTTTATAAATAACAACAAATAAACCTGCATCCTTGGTCGATAGGTATTAGGCTCTAGACCTATTTTGTACTTAATTACTGCAAATGTAGAGTTAAGCTATTGAATCACAGCTAAATATACTACTAGAGGACATATTCTTCCAAGCTAGAACTTACAATAGGTCAAAGTTGGCAAACCAATGGAATGCATGCCCAATGAGGAGGAAGTGAAGATTTCCTTTAAACACCCCATTTTCTGCTGTCCAAAAGATTTTTCCCTTGATAACCAATACAAATTATTAGAATTCTATAATAAGGCTTAGGAATAGTATATGATTTTAAATAAATCTGAATTATGATTCAAGGGAACAATTTAGACAAACAAAGAATGGTTCCATTTATAAATAGGAGTTCTCTCAGCTTGAGCTGGTCAATGACTTTAAACAAAGGTCCAAACAATACCTTTAATTAAATGCTAAACTAAATGTCCTAACAACGGTCAGATGAGTTTCATTTTATATAGTTAAACGATCTTCTTGGTACAGTGGACTTTATAAGTATCTGTTTGTAAAAATCATTACTCAGTTAATTATATGATTTGATGTTAAACATTTAATAGCCATACTCATACATTTTCTTCTAATCTTTTTGAGGGAATATTGAGTATAGTTTTTAGAAATAAAGAACATAGTAAAATGGCCTATATATAGAAATGGACAGTTTAAGGCAATTGATCAATATTTACATTATGATATGAATATTTGGTGGAACATTCCTGATCACATTTCATAGGAAAGGCAGAATATGTATGTATTATTTATTTCAAACCATAGAATTACAATACTTATTTTAAAAACAATTTGGGCCAAAGTGTAAGCTAATATTTTTATTCATCATAATAAATTGATCATATTTTATCTATAACCTAATGGTTAAAAATAGAGTAATCCTAAGTTTAATTATAGCCCTTAGATAAGTTAAAATATAAAACATGAATAACTAAAGTTATCAAATATTTTAATTTCTTACAGATTTGGTCCCTTTTTTGTATTAAATAATGATAAATTATAACATTTCAAAAGTCTTGGTTGGATAGATTTCTTTGGAACATTTTGAACCATTTTTCTCTCTGTACTTGTCTTGTTTTTTTCCAATAATAGTTATGATAATAATAAGCAATTTGCCTAAAAGTTAAACGAGTAATAATATAGAGTGGTAAAAATCAAAGAAACAATAATTTAGAAGTTGTTTATAATCTTAAATTGAATTTATATATCTGATTGTACGAGGGTGTTTCAATAATAAGGTAATACGACCTCTCTTGTAAGTACATTCGTATTGCTAATTAATTTTTTGAAACATTGGTTTAAGTGGGACTTTTCAAATAATGGCAAAAGGGGTAAAAATGAGCATACAAATAAAAGTACAATCTTTACCGACATGAAAATGTGTGAACCAGGCACTGACTATAAACTGCTTAGAAATATTGTTTCAAGTTCTTTTTAATCATTGATTTTTGTTTCTTAGTGCGGAAAAAGTATCAATAAAGTGCGTACTGTATATTTATTTGGATTTCATAACAGGTGCTGGCATAGGTGGTAGAAGGTCTTTCACTAACGTAATTTGGAGTGTATTTAACACTGTATTACTACCAGTATAATGAAATAATAGATAAAACCCGCATTAGTAGGTACTGTACGTGGATTAATTTCCTGCTCACCTAGTGAAGGAGATGTCAGGTGTTAATTCCCGGCAAGATGTTTGTAAATCGGCCACCTCATTACTGACGAATAGCTGAATAGCTTGGGTGGGTAGTAAGATTAAGCAGGAAAACAAAATAAACAAAGTACCTTAAATAGTATGGAATATTTCGTTGTATTGTATAGATTATACTTTAATTTGTATACGTGTTTATCTGCAATTGTTATATTCTAAATGTTTTCCTGATCATGTCTACTTCAAAGATGAATCAATGCTAATTTCTCAGTTGAGGTATTTAAGAACGTGTCTAAAGCTGGTGCTCTGCTTCACCCTTGTAAAGCTAGAAAAGGGTGAAGGAAAATGCATAATAAAGCCGTGAATCCAGTGCAAACAAGATTCAAGGATTACCCCTTCCCAAAGCTTCTGAGAGTTCCAAACAGTTCTTACTTACTTTTAAACTAGCACAAGTTTATATTCCTCTTGCTTTAACTTTCTCTGTACTCACAGAGAGTCTTATACAAGATTTGAATTACAAGGCGGGTGAACAGTGCTTAATATACTATTACTATCTATACATATTTCTATAAAGTAATGTAACGTTAGCCAATTAATATATTAAATAATCCTCATTGGTAGGCTCACCGACTAAATGTTAATCTTATATATTCTGATGTACCAGTGATTGAGAGGTCGGGGCTCTTACCCAGGCTAGGTGTATGCATGTATTTTAAATACATTTGTCACGCTCTCTTAGTGCAAACGTAGGAAAAATCACTATAATCTTTTAAATTAATCATCCCTACCTTTTAAGCTAAACAAAAATCAGTATAGCCAGAAGGTGTATAGACACTGTAATCAAATTTAAAATTATTTTATTAATAAATATCTTCACAATATATTAAATTTCACTTCATGATGATCGTTAGGCTGGGGGACGTCATTTTCCATTCTGGGATGCTGCAGTAAAATTCCAAGATATGTCCATAATATATAATATCTTATATAATATATCATTGGTGCTGACAAGGAGATAATCATAATCAATGAATAGGTTTTATTTGTAGAAAGGTATTATAGGTTCCTAAGGAAAATTACAATGTCGTATGGCAAACACCATTCGCTTTCAAAATGTATGTTTAATTTAATAAAATACCAAATTACTCTATTTTAATATATTCTCAACATAATAGGCATAGTACGTTGTTTGAATTTGTGTTAGTTTTAAGGTTTCCTGAAAGCATTCAAACATACCTAATTATTTACAGAGTTATAAAATAGTCATTTCAATTTTATAGGATAAGATAGGATTAATAATTCAACTATTTTAATAAAATATCTCAATATAGTAATTATGTATCTTGACAACAATCATGTACACTCCGTTTACACTGTAAGTTAGCAATCTTAACTTGTATTATCCACTAATATTTACAGTTATCCTTTAAATGTTAGTTTATTATTGTGTGATTTTTCCTAGCTTAAAGTATAGTATTAATTAACAGCCACCTGCTTCGTTGGCCGCATAGTCACTCACACATTAGACTATACTGCTTTTACAAGGAGATTGAAGTTCGATTTCCGGTCGGGTGTACTGAGGGTGGTTTCTACAAAATGATATTCCAGTCTACCTCCAAGTAAATGAAGGCACATTTCCTCTAAATTCAACATTCCTAACTCATTATCGTAATAATTAGTACATATGCGTACAGTCCGAACAGGTAGTAAGACGCATTGCTAAAAAAAATGAAAGGAGTGCTTTTGATACGTTTGCTAATAACTTTTATTATAGATAGAGCATTTGATTAATTGTCTTACAGATACATTTATCAATACACCATTCCATGTAAAATTATGTGAATTTATTTCAGTGACGGAAAACAAAAATATATTATCACATTGTTTTGGTCATTATTTATATTCTAAGCGTATAACCCAAATGGATAGTAGATTTTATTTTATTTGTACATTTTTCTTTAAAATGTCCATCCAAAAGAAGTTAGATCTGAATATTTAAAAATGAACATTAAAAACATATATTACGGCAGCACGATCACCCTGGGTTCAACTCAAGATCCACATTCCTGTTAGACTATTAGACTTTACTATATATTTTAGCCATTAGGACGTACTGTTTTGATCTCAAATGATCTCTTATTTTATATTACTATTGAATGGATATGTTATTGGCATACATAATAAATGATTATAGTTGTATAGGTAATTGGCCACACTACAGCCATGAGATAAATTTATTCTTAATTTATATCTTAATTGATAAAATAATAAATAACATGATGAAATAAAATTGTTATTCATATATTTTTTTTAATAATTACTCTTCAAAGCCACATATGTTGGCAACTGAGCAAAATTTGTCTAATTTTGATTTATCACTGGCGGGCAAGTCTTGGGCTAAAATAAAAGACAGATTTGGTAAGATATTTTCCAAAATGGTTTGTCTTTTACCACTTATTCAAATATAAGTATATTTCTTCCAAATCAGACCTTTTTCGAAACTATTCCAATAGTTAAATATTATATCTGAATAATCCGATGGATATTGAGATACAGTGAACAAGAAATGCTCTCACCAAAAGAATAGTTAGCGATTCAGAATTAAAAGTGCGAATAAATATGGTAATTAATTAGTATATCCAATGAATTATTGTGTAACACTACAGAAAGAATTACTTTGACGCTTGAATTATAATTTCAACCAAGACGTTCCAATCAATGGATACTAAGTGCAATATGAATCAAAGCCTTATACTATTCTGCTTTATGTGTATTGGATCAGTAATTATAATGATAATAACTTATAAAGCATTGAAATTGTAGTGTTATTTATTACCAAGGTCTGAAATTGAATTAGATGTACATTTTTATTGATATATTACAGAGAGAATATAGATTTGGTTCATAGCTCCCTGGTTATGGAAACGCAATTTCTTAAGTAATTTTTTGATAAATTTTTGTCATTTTGGATTTTAAAGTCAAATTTTCTCGGTTTGCGCCAATTTTGGGTGGTTTTGAAGTATTTTTAGGCATTTTTGTTGAATAGGTATATCTTAGTTTTAATGCCATCAATATTCTATAAATATATTTTTTAATGCATTTATAAATACATTTTTTAATCACACAGGTGTCTAAATATTTGGATAGCGAGTGTTTTACTTAGTCGTGTGCATTCATTACAAATTTTTGTGTAGTTTTTTTTAAGCATTTTTATAAATTTGAGGACTTTTTTTAGAGTTTTTAACTAACTAATTAATATAGTTAGGTAATCAAAGTTGGAGTCCTGTTTATAACGTATGAATACAATGAATTTTTATAAAACATGACTATTTGGTACATTAAAAAAATAAGAACTATATATCGTCATTTGAAAATAAAAATCTTACAAAAATCCCATAAGATAATGATGATATTTTTTATTACTATTTAAAAAAAAAAATTTGTCCTTAAAAAGTTAGTACCTCTCAGGCTATCCATGACATCAGACGGAGGGATAATAAAGGTAGTTTTTAAAGTAAATATATCCACATGCGTAGAACCATATACAACAGTATATCCAAATGGGATATGAGACCAGATCTTCCTCTGACTGGTGAACCAGACTTGATGAAGTTCACACCGTATACTTTGTGCTCAGCTATGTGGGTAGGGGTATTCTTGAAATTAATATTATATCTAGATAATTCATTACGTTATATAAGGGTTGGGAGAGAGTAGGAAGAATTTAATTACAATTTATTAATAAAATACATTACTAAAGCTTGCTGATATAATTAAAGTTTAAGTCAAAAGTTAGAACATGATATTGAGGCGATCTTTTTAACCTATATATAATCAACCCTTGGGATGAATATTGGTTTAAATCCCAATGAATTGAAATATTAGGTCATAAAACGGGATGTTTTCCCTTGCAGAAGCAAGATTAACGCTGTTTTATTCTTAGAAATAACTCAGATAGTAACATTGTTGAACGCAGAAATATAAATTTTATAGGGTTTAGTTACATTTTAGCTGATTATTAAATTTGAAACTTAAATTATTGATGTATGGACCACATTGTAATATTCAAATTTTCACTAAAGTTGCATGTTGTAATTTCAAACTAACTTATAACTTTATTTCTAAAATTACAAATTACTTAGAAAATGGTTTCAAGCTACCCCTTCTGTTCCTCCGATTACTAATACATGATAAGAAAAATTAATTCTAAAATCTCAGTCCTTATCATTGCTTAACTTCTCATTATTCTTATCTCCATTATAAAAGAACGGAATCGAGGAATCTCCACGTTACCATGAAGATACTTAATATGAAACCTACTCCTAACTTTGATATGAAACTGCTGGGAGCGGGAGAATTATCCAATAATATCGCAATAATTAAATGGAGATACGGGTTCTCTGAAAGAAGTTAGATATATCCAGATATATATTTCGACAAATACTGACGATCAAGTTATGCCTTGTTTTGAATTACATTTAATGTATAATTAAAGATTTCATGTATATTAAAACATATATTTTATTTCAATACTTATAGGTTGCTTGGTCAAGTTCACTTTGAAAATTCATCAAATTTGACTTCACTTTAAAAAATAATTAAGACTCCAAATATTAAGAAACTTCACAATAATTGATAGCTTGAAACACATGTATGTTATTGTTTTATAATTTTGTACTATTACTGTATTCACTGTATAGTACAGTACATACACTCCACATACCCTTAGGGGTGACACGCTTACATTGACTGATTATACTACGGCTCTATTTATAAGCCAGTGGGTTCCCAGCTTGGGGTCCGTGCTAGAAAGTTTAAAGGTACACGAAAAATGTCAGAAAATGCTACTTTTGGTAAAAGTGTAAGACAAGAGACGGGTCAAATGTTGTGAAATTATTTCAACGCTACGGTGAGGGCCAATGCGGATTTTCTTCAATATTCAACCTTGAAAAAAAATTCAATTTCAGAACATAACAAAGTTTTTTATAATTATTGATAAATCTATAGCTAAATTAAATATGTTAATTTGTATTGTAAATTTTGATATTTGTATGTAAACATATATGCACTGGTTGTTCACCTTATTAAAACATTGATTTTTAATCCCAGTATTGTCCATTTTATATCCAGTTACAATAAATACATTTGAAAGAACAACAACTATATTAATTACAAATTTTGCTAATAGTAAGTGTATAATTTAAGGAAATGGGCGGAATATATGTGCGCAAGCTAAAAAAAGGTTGAGATCTGATTTGTTATAAGCCACTTCATAGTGGAGTGTTGCAAAGTAGAATTTCTAACTTAACGGATAATCACTATCATAATAATGTTCACACATATAAAATTTGTAATAATTGAATTATAATTCGAAAGGATAATGTAATTTATAGACTTATGAAGAGATCTGAAACAGTTTTTTACTAAAACATTCGTAAATTTTATATATATATATATATATATATATATATATGTCAATGATATATTAATAAACAAAGTTTCTCAACAGATAACAACTTTATTTTAAATATTTGAGCCACGATTCAGCTCCGGGAATGTTTAATATATTCGTTCTGGCTTTGTTTCGAATTGAAAAGGAGTACTTTACAAACATCTATTTAAACATAATAGTAAAATGAGAATATAATCTATTGTAAAGTCAGTTAGTAATTAAAATCTACATGATCAATATTTCTCAGATATATTATATTTAAACTCTCATATATTAACACTATTCTGAAAAACAACTTTATATATATGCCTATAAATATATGAAGATATATATATAGATCATGTTATATATAGAGCATATGTTATATATATAAAGCAGATGTTATATATATAGAGAGAGCATAATGCTCTATATATATATATATATATAGAGAGAGAGAGAGAGCATAATGTTCTATATATAGAGAGCATAATGTTCTATATATATAAAGCATAATGTTCTATATATAGATCATATATTCTATATATACAGCATATGTTCTATATATAGCATATGTTGTATATAGCATATGTTGTATATATAAAGCATATGATCTATATATATAGCATATGTTGTATATAATAATCATATGTTCTATATATGGAGAGCATATGTTCTATATATATATAGAGAGAGCATATTTTATATTTGACTGTGAGAGATGTCATATCAATTTGGGTTGTTGTTTAAGTAGACCCTTAGCCTTTCTATGGAAACTGAACGTTGCCCAGTTTATACCTTGGGGGTTGTCTACACGTCATATCCTCAATGAGATGACGTGATGATAATGATTATTAAGGTGTGGAGCCTGTGGAAATCTTACACCTAACTTAGGTCTAATTAACCTCACCATGGTGATCATAGGAACAGTTAACTTTTCAGTAAAAAATACTTGTGATTCCATAGGGAATCAAACCTGAGACCCCTAAATCAGTAGTCATGGGTACTCATCCCTGAACCAAGACGCTGGTTGTAAAACAAGTTATTTGTTATATTTGAAATTTTTTATTTTTATCTGGAATTTTTGGCTTAGAGTGCCTACTCTCTACCATTAAGCTATCGAGATTATTACTTTGTGTAGATCAATAATGTATTGCTCATAGTCTGTGTTGGGTGAGTGAGATTACGAGACGATAGGTCAATCTACTTCCAAGATAGTGCGAAAACACTTCCTTTAAATTCTACCTTATTCATACCTCTCCTATCATCGGCTATCTGCATATTCACAATAATGGATTGGGTGAACATTTTCTCAACCCCGTGTTTAAAATTATAACGTAGGACAAATGCGAATAATTTTTACGATAACTTTGATTATTCATCTTTCACATTCTATTTACTTTGAGAACAATTGTAACAGTTACTAAATTCGTAATTTGTTTATTATTATTATTATTATTAGCACCGCGTCTTACTACCCATTCGGGTTATACGCACTTACGCTAATGTGTAATGGTAGGGTGATTGTGAGATGAAATGGAGGACCTACAGTTTAACGTGGAATCCGAACCACGGTGGAGGCCTGGCATTCCCCACATTCACAAGATGTCTTGTGAGAGGTGAAGGAAGGGTTTGTAAATCAGATAAATCTGTGCCGGGACCGAGGATTGAACCCCGGCCGCCAGCACGGAAGTCCGACACCTTACCCCTAGACCACCAGGTCACCTACAATTTGTTAGTTGAATAATGCATAATTTATTTTTTTGAATTTACATATAAACTTATCTAACTACAAGAGTTATTAGTTTTATAATCATTCTGATGGACAATCACTATGAGCCAAACTACATGTAAAAGGGGAATAAAATTTAACATTTTAAATACACAATATTTCATTTAAATTAAACAACAATAGCTATCTTTTTAATTGTCATTATTATACAGCGATAAAATAATTGTATTATAAAACTTGGACATATAGTTATTCAGGAACAAAATATTACTGCCAATAATTTAGCATATACTAAATAATATCATCTAAATATCGTTTGGAATAATTAAAAATATAATAAGAAAATAAGTAAGGCTCTAATAAGAAACCTCTTTATGTAAAGATAAATAAAATTACTCCTATTTATGAGAGAACAAAATATTTTGAATAATAATACCTAATAAATAATTCACTTTTCAAACAAAGTTTTAAAAACACATGGAGTTATGCAACTATCGTTCTAGCTATCTTGAAGAACTTGAAAGAATATTATACGTTGCTTAGGAGGAATATTGCAAAGAATATCCCACCTACCCTGATAATAAGAACCTATTAGACTCACTATTTTTCCTATGTCTAAGCATATTTCAAATTCTATTGGCTCTCTCTAAATAATTTATATTTGAAGGCGTAGAGGATGTGTGTGGCTTCAACAGGATGTTTCAAATTATCTTTAAGGGGGTAAAAAAATAGATATCTCCCTTTTGCCTTCTTCGTTACGCTTGACCTTGTTAGACTTATTAAAAAGCTTCCGTTTCAAAATCATTGACAGGGAACGAAGACTCAACTATATATTTTTAACTGCTACATGAAATTACCCTCATTGTTCTTTTTAAAGGTCATTTGAAATAATACATTTTAAAACAATTTCAATATAATAACAAGTTGAAATTGATTAGTTAAGGAATAGCCAAAAAATCATTCCTGAGTTTATAGATCAATCTTTAGAGTTTTTAACACATAATAATATTATTATTAATAATAATAACTGCTTCCATATTAAGTTATAATTGTGTGAAATAGATGATAAAGTGGTCACTAGTACCACATATTTATTTAAATTGAAAAGTAGATATATTAGTTTGAACTTTTTTTTAAGAATATAACAATGCATACACTCGGATTAATAAACGTATCTCAAATTTTAACGGTTTGGGCTTCAGCTTTTTGTGATGCATAAATAATATAATAAATAATTATATTAAACATGATTAATTTTTCTTAACATATTTTATTAGGATATACTTATTAGTATTATATTACTTATTTACTTACTCACTCTATGGCATTAGGAACACGGAAGTTTATTGCCGCAATTACAAAAATATACCACCTATACCAATCGAGGCTAGAAGAGAATTAGAGTAAAATTTTAATTTGAAATATAGGGTTCTAATTTTAGTTTGCATAGCTTATTGCAATGTATGGACATTGAAGACACATTACAATTCTAATTATGGAGCCTTGTCCTCAGATAATACATTTTATTTTATTGGGTGGTCATTAGGATAATTTTAATTATCAAACTAAGATATATTTTATAATTTATTGTATCACGTTACACGGACACTGAGATAAAATTAAAATATTTAACCAAAAATATATATTTTCAGATAGCCAAATATGTTTTATCCCGATATCACGGATACACGGTTATTATCTATATGTTTAGTGCTAAGAAATTCTTAGTGAAAGCTGTCAGGAACTCTTCAACAGCAGCGATATTGATTGAATTACTTGGTTTTTTACTGGTAGCTCATGATTGGATTTATATGTTGGAAAAGAGAACTGGTGAAAGATCCTTCAGATTTTGATTATAGCATGTTTTATTTTTCCAATCAATTCTTCAAAAGAAAGCTTACACATCTATTCCCAAATTTTTAAGCTTCAAATTGACTACAAGTGTATTAAGGAATGGATAACCAAACAATAGCTTTAGTAAAATTGTTTTAGTTGTGAGCAATAGCGGATATTTAGTTTATTTATGTCCTTAAATACTATGGCGAGCTTATATCGATTCTGTATTTCACGCTAGAGCTGTACCTGCTATATGTTACTACACATTTTGTCCCCATTTGACAATCATACAAATGCTATGATCTCTGGGCGTCACATTGAAATATAATTAATTATTATTTTAGCACAATGTCTTACTAACCGTTCTGATTTAACACATATGTGTTATTTAAATTATTGTGTGAGGTGACATTTATATGTGGTGTACCAGCATTTGCGTGTCGAAAGATTGGTATACAACTTAGTATAAATTACCCTTAGTACACCTGTCTGGGATTTAAAACCTGATCTATCCATCATCGGTAGGCCAGTCTATTGCGAGAGTGATGCCTTGGACATGAAAATCTCATTTATGTCTGGATATTAAGTGCCTTACTAAATAATGAAAATAACAATTCACTGGTATAATCTAAATAAATGGTACGGAACTCCGCATAAACTTTCTTGCGCTATTGTTTAGAAATGGAAATATTTACTCAAAATTATTAATATAATAGACACTTGCAAACCTGAGAATAAATTGCGCTAGACATATATAAAACATTTTTATTCGTGGTTTTAATTTTAAAATTTTATTTTTAAAGAATTAACGTCTTCATTTGTATATTTTGACCAATAAAATTATCGATATTGGGTCCCCGAGGGCCGACAATTCATATTAAAATTTTGACTTCCGGTTAAAATTTTCGTCTTATACTAGGGGATGCACATCTTATGGTTATCGAATTGCTATTAAATTTCTCTTTTATACATGTTGACCAAAAAATAGGTAAATATTGACTATTGAATCTAAAATTAAAGAGATAGATCATTGTTGTACAAACATTTCTCTTAAGAGGTTGAACAAAAAGAGAACATACACATTTGAGAGACTTATTCATTTCTTACTCTATGGCATTGCGTTAAAACTCAAGTAGTATCTCTTTACAACTAAAGCTCACAAAATTGTATTAATATATTTGCCAATATATCAGAAACTATTGTTTAATAAAAATATATTTCATATAAAAGCTTTTTGTTTTTAATAGTGCTACAATTTGGCAATGATAATAACTTATTTAGTATATCAAATAGTTCCGGAGATATGGAAATTTTAATTTCTCTAAAGTACCCTAAAAGTAATTTTCATTGTAAAATGAAAATTGCCATTTTATTTACAATCTTAATCAACTCCTAGATACAAATTTTTAATCAAAATATTGAGAAAATCGATTTTTTCTTTTTAGATTTTTATTAATCTACACCCGTCTCGGTGGCGTAGTTGGCTAACCCGATAGTCGTGTTGAGCTCGACTGCTGAGGACGGGGAGATCAAAGTTCGAATCTCGGTCGGGTGAACTAGGGGTGGTTTTTCCTAAATGGTTTTCCACTCTCCCTCCACGCAAATGCGGGTTCACTTCCTCTAATTCAACCTTCCCAATTCCTAATCCAATAGCGTGATTAGCACTTAAAGCGAATAACCTGAACGGGTAGTAAGACGCGGTGCTAAATATTAATTATTATTAATCTACTTTTAATTTTGGGGTTAAAAAGACACAGAGAATGACGGCATTGCAAAAACCACTTTTTTGGTTTCGGGGGGTCATGAGACGTCAACATCCATCAACATTTCGGGTTAGATTTTTTTTACGGTTGCAATACTTTACCTTTAGTGTTTCTGAAAAGTAAAAAAAAAAACTATATTCGCGTATAACTTAAAAGTTATTGGTTTTATAAAAATATGTTTTGGATAAAATATTTGTATCTACATATTTGCAAGGTGGAGTTGCGAGAAATTAACATGTTTTAAGTACCCTGGTAGTGGCTTTAAGTGAAGATTGTAGGGGGTAAGTAAAGCTTGTTATACCAATATCTTTGCTATGTTCTCTCCCACTCTATCTCCATCTCACCATTCAACAAAGGAGTTGGTAAAAATAAATATGATGTACCCAGAAAATATACCTGGTATTATACATAGGGATCAAAGCAGTCAGGCAAAGTTAAAAATATTTGTTAATTTATCATTTTAACCACGCACTATGCAAAATGCTCAACACTCTCTAAGAAATATAATTTTTAATAATATTTTAATTTAATAAATTATAATTGTTGTTCTTTTCTATACAAAAACAAAGTCAATAAAACTAGTTAGGTATTTAGGATAGGCTAGTTAGGTTAGGCTAGTTAATTTAGTTAGGTTAGATAGATTAGATAACGATGGGTAATTTTTAGGCCAGTTAATTTAGTTTGGTTAAATATGTTAGGTTTGTTAGGTTAGGTTAGTTAGTTGTTTATTGGCTGTCACATGATCAGATGTTCATTGTGCCCTCCCTGTCAGTGTTGTGGTACTGTACTGTTTTTAACATAGCCCGATGAGTGTGGAACATTTTGCGTACTGTCCAGTCAAAATGATAAATTAACCAATATCACTTTTCCCTATATTTTTGTTCACTATACTTAATGTCATGTCATTTTTCATAGTGAGGTGGTTAATAACTTCGTC
This sequence comes from Timema monikensis, assembly GCA_902151445.1. Lineage (NCBI taxonomy): Eukaryota > Metazoa > Arthropoda > Insecta > Phasmatodea > Timematidae > Timema > Timema monikensis. The sequence continues at coordinate 517,467 of CABFVZ010000076.1, read as the reverse complement.
CATTGCAAATAAATATCTCACATGGAAACGTATTCTCACTTTTACCTTGCCAATGAGTATTCTAACGACGGACAAAATCAATTATACTCCTATAAAGCCACATGGCTGACTCACTGATATTAATTTTCACCCACTTCATGATGAGCTAGAAACTTGAGATTTGGCAAACCTGTAACTAACGGGAAAATTCCAAAGATTAAAAACATTTAAGCTTTAACCCCCGAAAAAAAATTCAAAATTCTGGAGCAACTTTAAAGTCAGTGCAGACCTTTCTTTGGGGTCTCTTGTGCCTAAACCGTATGATCTATCAAAAAACTGCTCTGGAATTACAATAGTTTACATCCATTTGCAAAGAAAATTCACTGGGGGTTTTGAGGCGGAGCCCCCAACGAGCAAAGCGAATTTAATATATACAGTTCAAACCCGTTTTTACCACTCCAGGACTATATACTTTTGATTACCTGGTTTATGGTCTCATTAACTTAATAAAGAAGTATAATTAAAAATAAATTAAATGTTTGATTTAAAACTGGCTGTGATCTATTTTTGTTTGTTTCTTTCAAAATATGTTGTAATTTAACAACATTTGGAAACATTTTATTCCAAGTCTTAACTTAAATTTTGAAATACAGCTACAATGTTTAGCATTATTGTATTTATTTTGTACATACCTATCATAATGTTATGTATATTTCTATGAGCGATAATTACAAAAACTAGTTATTTAAAAAATCCTGGATATTCTTAAATAGGAAAGTGACTATTGGAACAAAATACCGTATATTTATTGGTATGATGCTTTAAATTAGTGGGTTCCTATAGCAGTAACTCTTAATCCATTTTGGCTCATAAAACCCTTTTATTATAAGACAAAGTCCATGAATCCCCTTAATAAAAATGCATCTTAACACCCTCACAAAATTAATATTGGAATAAAATTTAATTTATTGCAATGTGAATTGATTAAATTAGTATGGACATAATATATAAACCATCCTTACAACGAATCATGCATGTCCTTCCCTTTCACTTTTAATAGAAAATATTTTGGTCACTTTCATTAAGAAAAGTCAAATAAATCCAAACTCTACACCAATAAAAGTAAGCTTTAACTATATTCGAAAAGGAATTTCAATAGAAAGGGTGATGTGGTTTTGCTAGAAAAGAAGTTGAAATGGTGTAGTTGCCTTTGACAGTAAAACATGCATGTCATCTTTGATGTCCAAATTATTTCTAGCTTTAGTTTTGATGGCAATAAGTTCTGAAAATCATACCTCAGTAAGATCTGTATTGGAAAACGAAATCAGTGCTCATATAGCAAAAAAAATGTCTCAATGGCAATTCTAGACGCATAGCTGTCATCAAATTTTATGGCAACAACAATAGCAAGATAAATTTTATTATTTTTTATTAATGACCAACAATTCTGGATGTTCTTCCGTTGAAACTATGAATCTTGTATTTTATATTTAGCTACCAGTCAAGGAATCTTTAACCCATTCATGGACACCAGTTTATGAACCCATGCTCTATAGGAACAATATGTATAAGGAATATTTTTCCTAAATGGGTTAAACTTCTTCAGGGATATTTTAAATATTTTCCTTAACACTGTGTCTTACTACCTGTTCAGGTGATAAGTATATGTACCATTCACCCCAATGTGTTAGGGATGAAGTTTGGTAGCTGAGCTTGACATCTGTCCACGTGAAGCATAGTATATATTTCATGCTAACCTTAGAAGTATTTGTTAATTTTAGTTATAGACTTAATAGAGCTTCACTTGGTTTCATTTTATAAAATACTTATTTTGTTTTTTTATTATTCACGAGCCATATAATCTAGAGGTACCACGGATTTTTCAAAGAAATGAGAAGTTAGTCCTTCTCTACGGCCAGATGCCAAACTTATACGTGTACGTACGTGTGTACGTTCATTAACAGATGCCTATGGAATGTATTGGGCATATGGTCGTCAAACTTAGTGTCACACTAAATGCTGTGGAACAAAACCAACTAAAAGGTCGTCCAAATGTATATCAGATGGTGCATGTGGTGATTGCGTGCCCATACCTCCAGATAGACCAGGATAACGTCTTAGAGGAAGATCTGGACCAGAAACCCCAAAGAACACCAATGCCAGGGCAGGGTTGTCTTAGTTGAGGACAGACGATGAAGGCAGAAGAAATCTTGGATTCATGGGACGAACTCAAATGTGTGCCAGATATGTCCTGCGTTGCCACTACTGCTCTTGTATGCTATAATTTGCGGCACTATGCCTAACTTAGGTATTTAAACGAAATTAGTTATAATAATAATAATCATCATCATCATCTTCATCATCATCATCATCATCATCCTCAATGCATCAAGCTAAAAATCTAAGCGCTCCTCTTATGTACAGAGATAATCAAACAATGTGAGCTTGACATTTGTCCACGTGAAGCATAGCATTTATTTCTTGTTAACCTTAGAAGGACTTGTTAGTCTTAGTTAAAGACGTAATGGGGTTTCACTTGGTTTAACTTTATAAAAATACATAATTTGTTTTTAGTATTTTACGATCCATAAAAACTAGCGGTAAATAACACGACAAATTATAAAAGGACTCCCCGAACCAAGTTAAAGTTTGTTAAGTGGCAATGAAAGCGACCTTGGCGAATTTGTTTCTAAGAAGGGAAATACTTCATAAGAAAGCGCTGGGGTTGTAAAAAAAAACCTCGAGATCAAACCAATATACAGATCGTACTTGGGCTTAAACACTTCCACAATCACTACAACTCAACTTCCATTCTTTACTATCCAGAACCAAACTGTCCAATAAATAATCTGAATATTTAATATTTGATCTTTAATTTATGTTATTTTAAATTTAAATCAGATCCGACCTAACTGTTGGTAGGGAAATTGAAACTACCTGGTGCAGAACACAATATACCTAAATATTTAAATATAGCGCGTGGCGTTAGAATCGTGATTACCAATGTGGCTCCATAATATTATTTCAATTGTTATTTTAATATTTATAAGTTATATTAAGGAGCCATTTGTGATTTATATTTCATAATAATACAAATAAATATTATGATAGTGGTTAGTTTAAATACCATTATTAGTAGTCTCCTTGAGGAAAAACAAAGAATCCCATTGGAACTCCCCCAAATCCCACTCTTTAAGTTTCTTTTAGAGTATATGTTGATACAATTTATTTAAATATAAATATTTTAAATAGGGACTGAATTTTGATGGAAGGTGATCTATTTTTGGTACATCCCAGACAATGTTCTACTGTGCGAGGTTGAAAATTACACATTCTTGTTGAAACACTGCACCTAAGCTTGATATGATTGCGCTGAGAGTAAATGTTTCTTAATTTTGAGGCGAGTATTTGTAAATCAAGATTATATTTAATAGAATGCAGAGGTTTAGTTGTTAAAATATTTTTATTGAATATCTCAATTCTTAGTTTCCACTATTTTATGAAGTGCTTAAATATAAATATTAGATTTATTCAAATACCTTCATTAAAAAGTTTTGTTTATATTTTTCAGTCTTTTTTCATATTTAAAGGCATTTATTTTTAAAATTTTTGTTTCTCTTTATAGTTCATATTTTGATAATTTTTAAATTATAAATAATAATAATAATATTTAGCACCGCGTCTTACTAACCGTTCGGGTTATACGCTTCAGATTATAAATGTTTTGGCCGTGATTATAAAATTTTATTTGTAAAATTTGAATTCGATAGAGGCTTATGTAATTGTTTCGAAGCTCAGTGATTGCAAATAAGCTTATTTAAGATTTTATTCATAATAAAGTCACTAGTCACACTAGGATTGATTAAAATTTTCCCCAATTGACATTATTGTATTGACCATTAAAAAATAGTCTTCACATGGAAAGAAATTGAAAATTCACAAGGTTGATACGTTTTGCTTTTTCTTCAGTTCAAAATTGATTTCTTACTGTTTAAAATTACGTATTTTATTTTTAAGTTATTTTCAGTACCATGACGATAAATTAAAATGTGATTGAAATGGTTCTAGCCATAAGTAAATATTTCAGGTATATTTAATTATTGTCCAAATATCTAAGTAAGCCCTAATAATATATCAAAATTACACAAACAACCAAAGATCAATCTGAAAATTATTTTCATTTGAAATACACGTGATTAGCATGTATACCTTTTTTTTATATAAATATAAATACACATCAATAAAAGGATATACTATATACCGATCAATAAAAAATACTAGGTGGAAAGAGAGAATTTTAAATTATGGTTGGTGGAGGATTACTAAGGGAAGTTTTTCTTAAATGTAATCCCTATATTTTTCTCTTATGTAAATCCTGGTTTGTTTTATCTAAACTCCAACTACATCATCCTTACCACATTAGTTTAATTACATGAGTAATTCGGATGGCTATTAAGTTTCTATGCACCAAAAATAGAACGCAAACAAGACAATAATTTCTTCTTCGATTTCATCCTGGCTAAACTCTCCAAAACCTTTCACTGAAGTCAATGATTAATGACAAACTAAGGTCTAATGTCCCTTACCACCCTCCGTAGATTCCCAAAGAAATAAGTTAGTGTAATGAGTAAAGTTTTACGGAACCTGTCAATGTTCTGGCATGAAAAATAGTGCATGACACATTCCATTCCAGGCCAACATGGTGATCAAGTCACGTTCTGTTTTATTTTGTTTAGGGCTTGATAATAATAACAGGACATATAGGTCGTCAACGGGACTTTTACCAGTATTGTGGATAACTGACCAAATACATTAAGTTTGTAACATTTATAAATTAATAATTATAGAATTAGGACATAACATAGTGTTAAATATGAATAAAATGAAATAAATTGATTGATTTTACTCCAGTAAAATTCACCCAGAATATTGATAATAATTAACTAGTTTTATTGTATATCATATTTCAGATATTACTGTAGTATACGATGAAAAAGATAGATTTAAATACCTAGTTATTATAATTACTTTTAATTTCGCTATTATTTTAATAATTTAAAATGGTACTTTATGTTTTCTATTGTATAGAAATAGACCCATGATATTTTTGTGATAACTTCCTCTTAAAACAAATGAATAGGTCCAATCAGAATACATACAACCAAGCTAGACTCTTATCTAGTTGTTATTTTAGGGGAAACAACCTCATATAAACCCTTTTTAAATACATTTGGAGGGATTTTGGTTAATTATGATCCAGACTTAATATTAAAAGGTCAAGAATAAGTATAAAGAATTGTGTATGTGAGGAATGCCAGGCCTCCACCGTGGTTCGGATTCCACGTTAAACTGTAGGTCCTCCATTTCATCTCACAATCACCCTACCATTACACATTAGAGTAAGTGCGTATAACCCGAACGGGTAATAAGACGCGGTGCTAATAATAATAATAATAGTATAAAGAAATAAATGACCAACTCAAGTATAACCCAAATTGGCTTTAGAGGTCAAACAAAATCAGCTTCATTAAGGATTAGCCTATTCATAGATATTGATCGGAGGCAAATTAAATAAATAGTTATGGTAATCAATATAATTTCTTCGTATCCCATTAATCATCCTAGCTTCACTCATTTTACTACACTAATTTAATGGAGAAATAAAGGTAGAGCTTAAAGAAATTGTACCCTTATTTGCGTTCAGAGAGAGAAAGAATTCATTAATGATAAACCAACCTCAGAACACCCATATATGATTTGAACCCTTATCTCCTCGTCGCCGGAAAACGAGGACGTATTTCTTAACATTTATTCCTCGTACCCTTTGTTAAAGTTTATGGTTTATATTAATATAATTTGAGAATACTAATCTATTTTCAAATAAGAGTGCCATGGGAAAGAGAAGAGATAATTTGCTATATAATTATTCATTTTCAAGACCTGTCTGGCTATTTAAAATCACTGGAGATCTTAATATCATTCTCCTAATACATTATTTGGAGTATTTGAGGTACAGTGGAAATAGTTTCTTGTTAATGGATAAAGCATTCGGTGAGTAAAACAGAAAGAGTTAAGTCAAATGTTAATTATTTTTTTCCTAGACAAGGATTCGGTTTTGAAATTGTATTTGTACTTCCCCCAATTAAGATGATTTTTTTTTAAATATTTAAAGCTGTTTGCAATAATTTTGAGGAATGCAAATTTCAAACTTAAGCCCAAGTCATGAAAATAAATGGTACGGAACTCCGCATGGACTTTATCACGTCATTGTTTAAAAATGGAGATATTTACTCAAAACTCATACTATGTAAAACGAAATAATATATAAAATAAACCCGAGCAAAAATTGAGTTTTAAATAAGTTAAACATTTTTTGACTCCCGGATTTATATTGTATGATTTTCTTTTTAAAGAATGAAAGTCCTAACTTGTAAATTTGGACCAAAAATAAAAGAAATGATATTGGGTCTACTAGGGTCAATAATTTCTATTAAATTTAAGCTTCCTGTTGAAATGTTAGAGGTTACTGCGCATCTTACGGTTATCGCATTTTTATTAAATTCCTCAATCTTACAATTATAAGTTATTATATATCTTGAATAGCAGCGGAGATAAGGAAACGTTTGATTTGTTCCTCTTTTCGCCCTTTATTAAACTACTATTAATTTTAGGGTTAAACAGACACACAGACCGACGGCATAGCAAAAATCCCTGTTTAGGGTTGGGGGGGTCATAAGACATCAACATCCATAAACATCTTAGGTTAGATTTTTTTTTACGGTCGCAATACTTTACCTTAACTGTTTGAAAAGTTAAAAGATATATAGATATATATATATATGTTTAGCTTGAAAATTATTGGTTTTATAAAAATATAGTTCAAATAAAAAGACTTTTAATGTAAATAGACTTACATATTTTCAATGATAAGTAATTTCATATCTCAAATAGTTTCGTGATAAAAAAAAGGATATACTCATCAGACCGTAACCCTTAAAATCATTTTGCTGATAAATGTAGGGCAGTCATTTTGTTTATAATATTGATAAATGCTTAAAATGTAATTTAATCAAAATCATTAGAGCTTATTTTGAGAAAATCGATTTTTTTCTCTTAATTCCCTTCAGTAAACCACCCTAAATTTTAGGATTAAATATCCAATTCCAAAAAGTCCTATGGTCAACCCTATGAAAACACTAGATACCAAGTTTTAGCCTGATCGGCAAAATAATGTAGACTTTGCTCCGAGGTATAAACAGACAGACAAATGAAAATTCAAAAACCACATTTTCGGATTTGGGGGGTCAACTCAAGCTAGATATTTTTTAACGATCACAATACTTTCTTAATAGTTAAGATAGCGAGAAAGTAAAATGGTAAGTTAAAATACTTTACCGCGCTACGACATCGAATGTAATACCACTATTGGCAAAAGCCATGTCCATTTCCGTATTTTAAGATGGAACTCAATTTCCTGACTTACCCAGAGTGAATATGAAAACCATTATAACAAACCATTTGGTTGAATCTCATTTAAATTTAAGGCACTTCACAGTATTTGGCTGAGGGTGTTTTAAAGTTCCCTATACTTAAATTATCAGCTGTGCTTGAAAAATATTATGTAATATCGGGAATCCCTAAATAAAATATGTATCAATATACTTGAAAATCAAATTTAAGGCAGAGACTTTGATGCATGTATGAAAGCTATCGACTAACAATGAGCTGTGATTGATATCACAGCCAATGGCAACTCGACTTTATGCTGCCGTTTGAAAACTGAAATTTGTTCTTAAAGGTGAATAACACAATAAGATTGAAATAATGGTCAAAGTAAAAGTAGCTGATCTTAATCTTGTTGTGTTATTACTTAATATTTAGGCTACTTTAAGTTTAAGATGATACATCGTTTACTGATTTTATGTTCGATAAAACAAAATAAGTTACTCAAACATCTGGTATGGTTATACTCTAAATATGTTTGTTTCTTGGTTTTTTATCAAGCTTTTTTTTTGTATCTCGTCTGCAAAGGCGTAAAGTACTTGTAATGTGTAGGGTAGCATAGTCGAGGCTTGAGTTCTAACTGAATAAACGGCTGAGGCATTGTAATGGTGTAGTGAGCCATATGCGCCCACATCAACCGGAACGAAGAGCAGTATGGGCAAGTGGAAAGAAACTAAAATAAGTACAATGAACACCAACAATGTGAAAAAAGAGAAGATAACATAAAAAGAATACGTAAACGCAACAAGAGCTGTACGAGTACAAGAAATGCCATCTTGTGTAAGACGCTTCGAGAACCATCTGCACTCTTCAAACTAAAGTAAAAAGGTATAATACGTAAATAAAACAAGCTATAAGAAACAGGAATATCCTAGGTGTAGTAACCAAATGTCGTTGTATGAATAGAAATGGTTCAAAATCAAACAACTTTTCTGGTCACAAAATATTTGATAACATCGATACTTTCTATTACACTTATATCAATATTAAAAAAAGTTGAATAAAAGATCAGCCACAGTTGCACATACATTCTCGTATTGTGTATTATAGCGAAGTAAATTTTCAAGAATAGGCTTTAAGTAATATACCTTTAAGTGATCAAATAAAATCATCTTGTTAAACACAATAAACATTCATCATAATTAAATACATATTAAAACAAATATTTTAGATAAATTTCAGATTTTCAAAGATAAGTTATTTGTAAACTACCCTTAAACTTATTTTACTTTTTTTAGGTAAAATTAATTTTTATTTATCATGAAAAATTATTCACAGATACCCATTTTAAATTAAATCTTCAAAGACATATTTCAAAACATGTCAAATTATCTATAATTTGTCGTAGGTAAGCTACCCTTAAATTAACTTATTTTATAAAAATAAATATACATTATTATTGATTACGTAAAACAGTCCCCTGTTTCTAAAATGTTGAACAATATCCTTATATGGTTAAGACTTAGAAACCCCACTTAAGACTCCAATAAAAAGGTGATAGGATGAATGAAGTGGGGTTTCTAAGTCTTAACCATATCATTTCTACTCCTTACTTAATTTTGAATTTAGAATGTTTTCTAAAATAATATCCTTATAGCTATTAAAAAAAAAGCAAAATAGTCAATCTTCAGTAAACGACTACCATAAAATGATTTTATCTAGTAATACAGAGTTATATAATTATTTATAATGAAAATAATCTAACAAATATACATTTTGAACCAAATCACTACAGCCATTTTCAATTTTTTTTTTTTTTAGAAAACTACTACATGATAATCTCACCTTAAGTAAGTTTAAAAAAAAAAAAATTTTACAGTTTTATTTATTGTGTCAAACCTCCCCCAGGTATACATTACATACAAAATCGTTAAAGCCATTTTCAAAATATTTTGACTCTTAAAAATAACTTATACAGTAACCCCATGGCTTCTTTGGTGCTGACTGACAGCTCACAGCTAACGGCTTTGAAAAGTTACCAGACCAAATTATGTATCCCTACGCCAAACCAAATGATCTGCAAAAACATGTGTTTAGCAGCTGTCACTTCTAACTGTCAAAATGTAGGTATATACCTAATTGTTGACTATCAGAAGTCAGCTGTGAGCTGTCAGTCAGCACCAAAGAAGCCATGAGGCTACTGTAGGTAAGCTACAATTAACAAGTGTTTGATCATAAACCAAGTATACAGTGTTTTAAGAGAGGTCAACACTCGTTAGATATACATTTTAAATAAAATTGTTAGAGCAATTTTTGCAAAATTTGGAATAATAAAAAGTCACACATCATTAAACTACGCTTAATTTAAGGGATAGAGCCAGAGTAAAAAAAAAAATCTGATGTGTTGCCATATGCCCTCTTCATATCAAGTTTAATAAAAATCCATAAAACCATCTAAAATATATGTCTCGGTACAGACAGACATGGGGACAGACATAATAATTGTAAATTCACCTTTTTTGGATTCGTAAACATATAAAACATAAAGATTAAATATTATCTCGAGATAGAAAAATGTTCATGATAACAATACTTCATTTTTTATCTGAAAGTATATATATATATACCCATACAGTTTTGTAGAAATAATTAAATCTTTATTTTGTATAGTGCGATATATTATGAAGACTAAACATTAATCAATAGGATTACACATTTTATTTTTAAAGAGATAATACCTACTCTGTCAAAAGGATCAGAATAGATTTTCTTATGGTTTTTAGTATTGAGTTTATTAGAAGTTAGATGAATATAGGTATATTATCCAAATAAAATGTTACGCCTTTATATACCCACTGTTTATCATATATATATATTAATTTTTAACATACATTTATCCACTTCGGTGGATACATGGTCTAAGGCGTAAATATTTCAATTGATTAGATTACCTAAGATGGGGAAATCTTGGTTCGATCCCAGTTGGGAGAACTGAGGATGGTTTAACATAAAATGATATCCACTATCTCTCCATGAAAATGTAGATACACTTAATCTCAAATTAAATCTTACTTATCCCTAACCTATTAGACTAATTATTATAACTATACTACTATAAAGCCGCATGGCTGACTCACTCACTCACATTAATGTTTACCTAATTCCAGATGAGCTAGAAACATGAATTTGGCAAACTTATAGCTTTCAGATTGTAACCGACGTGAAATTCCAAAAATTTCAAACTTTAAATCTTTAACCCCGAAAAAGATTCAAAATTTTGGAGCAATTTTAAAGTAGGTGTGGACTTTTATTTGGAGGTCTCTTGGGGCTAAACGGTAAGACCTGTCAAAAAACAGCTTTGTAATTACATTAGATTACATCCACTCGCAAAGAAAACTCACTGGGGGTTTGGGGACAAAGCCCCCAACGAGCAAAGAGAGTTAGTATATAGAAAAGAAAATTATTGTTGATACTCTTTAGTCCGGAATTCTGTAGTCTCGCCCGTTTTGAATCTACCGCCAGGATGGTGTTATTAATAAATATAATAATATTATTAATACTTAGTACCGCTTCTTACTAACCGTTCGGGGTATACGTTTGAGTACTAATTACTCTAGTGAGCTAGGAATTCGGAAGGCGTAATATATAGGAATGGATCCCGCATTTTCGTGGAGGCAGAATGAAAAAAACATTTAGGAACAAACCACCCCAATTCACTAAAGTGAGATTTGAACCACGATTTCTCAGTTCTCTGTAGTCTAGCTCAATATAAAACCAGTGTGTTAACTAACCACACTACCGAGGCGAGTGATGATGCTGTTAGCAGTACAAAGGCACCAAAGTTGTTTACATCAGCGGCTAAGGGTTTTGTTTAAACATTCTTGTTTTGGCTTGTATTATGGCTGGATTATATTACTTAATTGTGTCTTTAAAGAAACCGAGAGTTGTGAAAGTTTGTGTATTGATTCCTATTTTAAGCTTTAATCTATATTGTATGGCAGCAATAAAAATGTAGAATGATATGGCAAGCCTAGGGCCTAGGCATAAGGTGCTATATCAAGGTTTCTTAGGAGTAGAATTCTGTGGTTCGGCCATATATGTTAATCGGTACTTTTCAGATCCCAAGGGTATCGGACTAAAGAGTGTCAACTGTATTTTAGTACCCACCAGTAATCTTAGATTTGAGAAATAACATCATCAATTTTCGCAGTAATTTTTTAATCATCACATTTCTAAGAATTTAAATATTTATAAAAGTATAAAGTTAATAGAAAGGAATTTAACCAATATATATTATATTATATAAAATAATACATCTATATACTTTACTATAGCTCTCTAACATTTTATTTATAAACTGGTAGAATCATTTGAACTCTACATTTACATATCAATAAAAAGTTTATAAACGTTAAAATGATATATTGCGAGAGAATGATTAATATTTATGTTTTATGTGTACCCGAAACTCAAAAAAAGTTAATTTTATAGTAACTGTATCTCTCCATGTCTGTATTTATATCTGTCCCTGGTCATGGATCCAAATACGCTAAGTGAATATTTTTTCAAAATTCTATTAAAATTTTATAAATAAGTGTTATTGGCTTTATCCCAAGCCGCCAAATTAAGGGTAATTTAATGATGAGTGATTTGTTTGAATCCTAAACTTTACAAAAATTTCTATTAAAATTTTGTTTAAAATTGGTTTATAGAAAGTGTTTTTCATGAGAAATAACACTGCACATTTGGCCAAGGAGTAGTTTAGTAGGCCTAAAGAGTGATTTTTGAGAATTACAAATATTTCGAAAATGGCTCTATAAGATTTGGCTTAAAATGTATATCTGAGCTGTGTTTGACATGACGAATAAACCTGTATATTTTTATTTTGAAGAAAATATCGTTTAAGGGTAGATGATGACTACTTTTTTTAAATTATAATATTTAAAGAATTGTTAAAACGATTTGGTTCAAAATAGTTATCTCTCAAGTTATTTACATTATAAATAATTTTAAATCATAATTTTCATGAACAAATCTTAAAAAATAAACCATCTGATGAATGGTTTTAGAAAAATTTGATACTTTTAATGAATAGTGTTAATGATTTTGTTTAAAATTGGTCTTTTCAGCCTATTTTAAATGATATATAATACTTTATGTTGATTTATATAAAATAAACTAATTTTAGAGTAGCTTGAAGTATGTTGTAAATCTTTAATTTATCCAAAATGACTTTTTAATTCTATTCAAAATTGGTATCTGAAATATATTTTTTGGTAAAAAGGATTTTATTTTTATTTTTAAAAATAAATATAATCTGAGGGTTGTCTACAAGTAATTAAATATTTAAAATTTAAGTTTTTTGAAATTGAAGTTGTTTTATTGAATGGAAGTGTTTCTGAAATGGTCTATCCAACAGTTTGTGTAAAGTGTATGCAAAATTTATACAAATGTGTCATTTATGATAAAAGTATTAAATTTCTAGAATAGCAAGTATATACTATAATGTTTATGTCTATATGTATAGGAAGGTCAGATTTGACATATGAGGTCGGTTAGTGGTCACATCCAATATGGATGCCACTTCACCTGGCCTCCTCTTTAAATATGCTTAAACTAGGAAGCAAATAATGTAAAAAGACATATAAGATATCATTTACAAATAATTTAGGAGTCTCCATTCATTAGGTGACATTCTATAGATATCCAGAATTCAAGTAATTGTAGTTAGGTCTAGGTCAAAGCTCAATATTGAGGTAAATAAATGTGAATAGCCCATCAAGCTAATTAATAATTTATAACAATTTAAAATATAGGTAATGAATATATATGTAACATATGTAATGAACAAAATCAACAATCTTCAAAACATATAAACAGTGCAGTGCACTTGAATGACACTTGGGCGCACATGCAACCCCCAATGAATCAACTCATGTCAAATCTGATGCTTTGGGTAGAGTGGTCTAAATTGACTATAGAGACTACCACGCTATTGCCCCCTTTGTCCACCCCTAGTGAGAGAGCTCTGTCATATCTGAATCCATGTCCAATCCCTGGTTCCAACAGTTGGCCTGGTAAAAATTAGAGTTTGATGTGCTGCTTGAGTGCTGCCTGGGTTGTAGGAATGTTTTCTATTGCTTTAGACTTATGTGTGAAGAGATGCCTCCTGGCACAATTAACATCCATGATCTCACTGGTTTGATCGTATATCAGCTTAACAAATCTCTCCAGAAATAAAAGTGACTCTTGACTGATCTCAATTGGCATGGGTATAAGTCTATGGAAAGAATTATTAACCTCTGGGGAAGATGTCCCAATATCCCAGGAAGACTTCCTTTCCTCTACCAGTGAATGCAGAAACAGTATCACACCCGGTGAAAGAGGGAAAGGCTGGTAGAGTACGACACATCGTCGGATTCATTGTGTCAAATATTAAGAGAATAGTTATATAATGAAAGCTTGACCCTACACCAAAGACAATCCACAACACATCAGGAGATAATTTTCTAATTGGATTTACAGCAAGTAACACATCAGTTTCAACGGTGTGGTAGCCGTGTTAAACTCCTTTTGAACAGCATCTGACAAATGGAAAACGATACGACTATCGACCTCCTCTTACAAACATATGACTAAGAGGGTCTATAATGAATGGTTTGGCAGGTGAGCAGAGAACACGAGTATTGGCCTCCTCTTGTGAACATGGAGCTAGGTGCGCCAAGTATGACCTAGCAGGAAAGCAGAAGACTCCACTACCATATGTGGCATAGAGTTTCTGAACCTCTGTTATCGGAAGATAAACCATTTCATGTGACAGTAAAACCAACAACTCGATTTTTCTATAATTGATTTGAAGGAAGTCCTACCAGTTATTTATAATAACATTAGAAGGAGCCACCCTTTTCCTTGAGCCCTTTCCCTTATTCTCTCATAATGTCTTTACGGCTGAGAAGTAGGTATACATCCCAAACAAGTTCGATACGGCTGTTCGTCTTGTGGTGAGTAGAGATGTATGGTGAAAAACACTTTTTGCATCCTCTTTAATGTCTTAGCTATTTCATGATTTAGCATTTGAACCACAGTTACACCTTCGGAAAGTGTTGCATCAATTTTAGACACAGTATTATTTTCAAGCAAATCTGCTTCCAGACACTTAATCATATCTACTTGGGACCCAATCCTAATTTCTCCTTCACTTCATAAAGCTGGTCATGCATGGTTATCACGGATGAAGAAATTATCTAAGTTTTCATCCCAGACTTGACATGAGATGTAAAACCTCAAAATAAGGCCACAACCACTCTTCATCGCTGCCAGCTGTAATTTCTATTTCGAACTAATTTTGGCAATGGATCTACTGAGCAGTGAAAACTGGTACTTTGGAAGTGTTACTAAACAGTTAATATGTATTTGCCTGGACTTTTTGGTACAAACTCATTGTACTGCTCCTCACTGATGGTCTCAATCCTTCTCACAGAATCAGCCACTTAGGTGTCCATGATTTCCTTTGCGTCAATGACTAGTAGGTCTTGGCTATGTTCTATAAATGGATTTACCGTCTCTCCCAACACTGTTACACGTGCCTTAAAATAACCTTCAGGACATTTTCCTTAGCTTTAAGTTTCTGCTAATGGTGAGGGTATCCAATGTTGGCATCATAAGCATTATCCTTTTTATTTATGGACTATTCTTTATACTCTGCAATGATTCTGGAAGATATACTCTGCTACCATCGAACATCTAAGTAATACTTGATTGCCTGTCAGTCCAATAGCCCTACGAGAACCTTTCACCGATACATTGTTCTGCTCTGTTGCTGATTTTTTGGACCACGACATTCCAATACTTGAGTTCTAATAGGACATCTCGGTAAATCTCAGCAATGACACGGTTGTATACGGCAAGTCGTCTTGAGTAGTTTGTGTGATATAGAGCAAACCACCATGTCATGATCTTTGTTAGTGAATTTAGGTACATATTTATGTTACCTTCAGGATGTTACTTTCACAAGTTACCTGATGTACCAAAGCAAGAGGAGCTCCTATATTAGAGTATTTTGTCAATAGTCAAAGTGAACATTGGCCTTTGCTAATTTTTGGCACCATTTCTCCTAAGGTGCCTTCACTGTTTGAATGGCATCAATATCAACGGGTGAATATTTATCAATGTAAGGTTGTTTGAGGATTATATGAAAGCTTGCAGCTGTTACGTGGAGTGCATGGCTGGGCCTGGTGACATTAATGGTATTTATGAAGGAATCGGCTGTGCTGGAACTTGAAATGTCAGCTTTTACTAGGGCGTTCATCCAGACACTATCTTCAAGCCAGTCTCACAAAAACTTAACTATAACATCCCCATGAGTAAGCTACCATACATAATGGCAAAAAAATCTTCTCTTTGAGTGATAGGCCAGGTCCACTGGATTTCCTACTCAAGAGAATAAAGGAGTTAATCAGGAGTCAGGACGGGAATTTGACCAGGTTTCAAATGCTAAATAGCTGAACAGTCCATGGAGTACCATATCATCGCTACTAAATGGGCGTTGGTACTGGATGTGAGATAACAGTATAGTCTATGTTAGCAAGTTAGGCAGACCACGATAAGAAACAATCCATGGTTGACGTTTCAAAAGCTGTCTTGACCATGCTGATCCATTCAAACTAATCTTATATTAAATTTGCAGCAAACAGGAGTTCGAAAGTTCTCACGGGCCCTTCCATAGCCAGTTTTCTGAAGTCCTTCATTTTGAGGGTATCAGGTCGCACAATTTTATAGCCAGAAGGCAGAGGTGTGACTGGCTTGGTGAAAAAAGCACCGTGACTAGTCACTGGTACACTGCGGTTAATTCCTAAGGGAGTGTGTGACATGTGTTTCGTTATTGAGGTTCCCGTACCATGGAAGGATTTGTTTGCTGTTGCAGAACAAAGGTTGAGGTCGAAGTTTCAACATCTGCTGTTGCAAAACGAGGATTGTGGTCAGAGTTTCAACAGTTGCTTTTGTGAACACTTCATGACGAAACTTCAGTGGGTTCACTAGATATTCCACATTAAACTGCTAGCAATCACCATTGGCAGGTTCTCATGATTCTCAAAAGTGTATATATATATATGTATGTATGTATATATGTATATATATGTATATATATGTATATATATGTATATATGTATATATATGTATATATATGTATATATATGTATATATATGTATATATATGTATACATATATTCGTAAATAATTTATGTAAAGATCTCTAAAGTGAATTGGCAAGCCTAGTTTATTTGTAAATGACACCTTAAATGCTTTTACACACTATCTTCTTCTTAAGTCACACATATTCAGAAATTAGGCACGGTGAAGTGGCATCCATGTTGGATTTGATCCCTCAACGACCTCAGGTGTCAAATCTTACTTCCGGCGGCATCTTATTTATTTATGTATTTATTTATTTAGCACCGTGTCTTACTACACGTTCGGGCTATACGCTCATGTACTAATAACGCTAATAGACTAGGAATGGTCAGGTTGTATTTATAGGAAGTGAACCCACATTTGCGTGGAGGGAGAGGGGAAAACCATATTGGGAAAACCACCCCAGTTCACCCGACCAAGATTCAATCCTCGATCTTCCCATCCTCAGCAGTCTAGCCCAACACAAAACTAGAGTGTTAGCTAACAACGCCACCGAGGCGGGTCCTCCATATCTAACTATAAACATTATGGTATATATTAAAAATGGTATTAATTTGATACTTTTCTCATAAAAAGTACACATGTTATGATATGATCACTTTAGCTGTTACATTATTATATGAATACTGTATATTATATTTAACAAGAGCTTATGTTTGTTTTTCTGAGGAAAACTACGAGTGGTTTGCTGAAAGTCTATGTTTCTGAAAATTTTAGACAAATCTATTATATACTATGGAAAAAATTTTGTTCGATTGAGACGTACCATTTATTTTATGCTTGACTGTTAGAATAGTATCATAATAGAAAAGCTGCAATTTTCTTAAAATTGGAATAGTTTCTAGTATTAAATATTTTTCGCTATGCTTTTAGAGCAGGTGGTTTTTCTATATGATATAAATGTTTATTGTAATAGCAATCTAATAGTCAACATGTAATCAATTAGACACAGATTTCCTGATTAATAATATAGCTTGATAAATGTTAAGTAATAATATATTATGCCAAATAAAAATTTTGTTTATTAAGGTTGTATTTAATATGTAACACATCTAACAACTCAAAGGGACCATCAGTATATTAATACTATTTTATATGGTGAGGATATTATTACAGATATTTAATTTATTTGAGGTATTTAACGAACAGTTTTTGAACCGACTGATTACGTCAGCACACAGCTTATATACTAACTTAAATCTAGAACAGACATAGCACCCAACCCCCAGATGTAAATTTATCACTGGAAAAGGGGAAACCCACATTTCACCAATGATACATTTTCCGGCCATGCTAGGTTTTGAATCCACGACCTTTACTTCAGTAGACAGGCACATTACTGACTGAGGTATGGTGTTGGACCATTGTAGGTATAAATATAGAATATCATTTTCATTTATTTTAAATATACTCGAAACTATGATGAGGAAAATGAGTAAACAATTTAGGATTTCTTTACGACCCGCAGCTATAGATACTATGACCTTGTCAGCAATAAACTAGACCAGGAAAGACCAACACCTTATCGTGCGTGGACATCTATGAGAGCTTTTAAAGGTTTAATAGCGTCTTTCTTCACTTAAGATCACTAAACATTCGGGTTATATACATCGATAATAGTTAGGCTAACACTGTATGGATGAGCAAGGTGGTATTTTAAAATAAATGTATTCTCGTTTGGGTTTATAGAAATGTATGGGAATTAATTAAAATGAACTATCCTCAAAGCAACTGCCCTTGGGTTTGAGTCATACCTCTTT
Source organism: Timema monikensis (assembly GCA_902151445.1). Taxonomy (NCBI): domain Eukaryota; kingdom Metazoa; phylum Arthropoda; class Insecta; order Phasmatodea; family Timematidae; genus Timema; species Timema monikensis. The sequence goes on along the minus strand of CABFVZ010000076.1, from coordinate 499,093 downwards.
ATCACCATTTGTAGTAATGGTCTGCAAACAAAAGCCCTCGTTTTGGATCCGGCATACCATTTTTTTTATCTTTCCGAAAAATAAAGTAAACAAACAATTTTATTCATAAAAATAGACAATATCTAATTACTATGTAGGAAATATAAAATTGAAATGTTTTACTTAATATTTTTTCGAAATTGCCTACAACATTAATTTTTAACATATACAGCTCACCATATAAGAAAGGTTGACCAACTCTGGTGTATAGCGTAGGTGACACTTTTTATCGTTCGACCGCAGATTCAGGAAATATGTTTATTAAAATCATATTGGTTTCTATCATTTTATATTTTCTGGTGTGTTAGCAATATTAGTGATTGGAAGAGAGATATTAAAGAGTAAAGATTTTATTAATTATAATTTTAATGGTTTGGAAAAGCAAATAATTGTATGTGTTGTAATTACATTATAATCTTATAACATTTTATCGGAAGCAAAATCTATCTTTATTAGCCATTTTTTAGTACCAAAGGTGAACCAAAATCCATCTTAGCTGTGAAAATAACTAATGTATTACCTCACGACAGTTAGCAAGGAGTATTTACACCATATTCCTTTAGTTTGTTTTTTAGTCAATTGGAAGATCGGGATTCAAATCCTAGAAGTTTATATTGAGGATTTTTTCTATAATGGTAAGTATATATGTATATAAATGTATCTATATAAATAAATGTATACGTATATAAATATATTCATTTAAATAAGTGTATGTTTATTTAAATTTAGCCATATATAAATGCATATACAATACTCAATGTATATGAAAATCAATGTATCCATATAAATAATTGTATATACATGTATACATATATGTATATACATTTGTGTATTTATATGTATATATTTCCTACGAAACTCACAACCGGTTCAGACTACAAGCATAAAATAATATATACATAGGCATATAAGTATATACCTTTTCACATTGTATTCATATCTATGCGCATATATTAATTTGCATGTGTTTAAATATTCATATGTACACGCATGAAAATACATATATATGTATATACATATATGCATATGTGAGTATATTTAGATGTATATCTACATATTTAAATATATATGTATCCGTGCGTATATATGCATAGAACATTCGTGTGTGTATATAAGCATATATACACTCGCATATAAACAAAATATATGCAAATTAACTTGTATGTATATTCATAAATGTATATGTATTGATATACATTTATATGCATATACATAGAATATATACATATATATGCGTATACATAGTAGTCATACATGTATATACATATGTAAATATAAGTACATATGAATATATATGTAAATGTATATACAAATGTAAATATATGTATGAATGGAAGCATGTACAGTACATATGTAAATTTATATATACATATGCATATGTGTATATATATGTTTATGTCTTTATAATAAATATATGTAGTTTTAGATACATATCAATATATATATTCAAATTTCAATAAGTTTTTGCTAAAGAGCCTCGTACCACGTTGAAAGTACTAGTTCATAAATAGTATATATGTTTGTATTATTTATTATTGAGTATATCAGGCAATAAATAAATGTTATGGAACTCCGCGTGAACTTTTTCGCTCTATTTTTTATAAATGTAGATATTTACTCAAAATTTGTAGTATAATAAACGCTAGCAAACCAGAGAACAAATTGCGCCAGACATACGTAAAAAAATTAATTCAATGTTTAAAATTTCCTAATTTTATTTTTAAATAATTAACGTCTTCTTTTGTATGTTTGGACCAATACAAAATATCAATATTGGGTCCTCAAGGGTCAAAACCTCGTATTAAAATTTTGACTTACGGTTCAAATTTTCGTGATTTTTCTAGGGGATATTGTATGATTATTGTATTGCTATTAAATTTATCTTTTATAAATTTTAACCAATTAAATAAGTAGTTATTAACTATTGAATTTAAAGTGAGAGAGACAGAATCGTTATAGCCGATTTTGAGAAAATGGAAATTTTCTCTTTTCACCCGTTAGTAAACTGCTATTAATTTTAGGGTTAGACGGATGGCGTTGCAAAAACCACTTTTTTGGTTTCTGAGGGCTATGAAACGTCGACATCCATCAACATCTCGGCCTAGATTTTTTTGGCGGTCATAATACTTTATCTTAAAATGTTGTCAAAGTTAAAAGATATATATTTTTTATATGGTTTGAAAACTTTTGGTTTTTTAAAATTATATTTCAATTAAAAGATGTTTATTATAAATAAGTCCAAATGTATGCAATAATAAGTAATTTCATATCTCAAAGACTTTTGGATATAAAATTAAAAATTAGAACGTACGCATCAGACCAGAACCCTTAAAGTCAATTTGACGAAAAGTTGAGAGTAGTATTTGGTTTGTGATATTGATCAAAGCTCAGAAATGAAATTTAATCAAAATCGTAGAAGCCGATTTTGATCAAATAAACTTTTTCTCTTTACACTCTTAAGGAAACTACCCTTGATTTTAGGGCTGGAAATCCAATTTCAAAAAGGCCTGGGGTAAACTAATGATCACCCTATATACCAAGTTTTAGCCCATTTGGTAAAAGATTTTAGGCTCTAGCCCGAGGTACAGACTGATAGACAGATGGACAGACTGACATACGCCATTGCGAAAACAACTTTTAGGGTTCGGGGTGTCAATATATGTCAACATCCATCAACATTTCAGGTTATATTTTTTTTATAGTCACAATTCTTTAACTTTAGTATTCTAAAAGAGTAAAAAAAATTTTTTTCGGTATAACTTGAAAGTTCTTGGTTTTATAAATATATTCTTCAAATAAAATATTTGTATTACAAATATTTTTACATATTTTCAAAATAAGTAATTTCATTCCTAAAATAGTTTAGCATATATGATAAAAAATGAGAATTTACGCATCAGACCAGTTCTCTTAAAGTTATTTAGCCGAAATATTGAGAGTATCAATATTGTTTAGAATATTTAATTACAAATTCCCTCAGGGCAACCCTATGAAAACCCTAGAGACCAAGTCTTAGCCCGATCAGTAAAGTAGTTTAGGCTATAGCCTGAGGTACAGACAGACTTAAATTAAAAAAACACTTTATCGGATTCGGAGGGGTCATGAAACTTCGAGATTCATCAAACTCTTGAGTTCGATCTTTTTGACGATCAAAATAATTTATCTACCAGTAAGATAGCGATAAAGTAAAAACAGAGTAATTCTATTTTATAATTTTTATTTTTAGCACCGCTTCTTACTTCTGTTTAACAATCTTCGGACCAGTTTTTTTCTATTTTTTTAAAAGCTAATTTGAATACGTATATTTTATAAATATAGTTCACTGATTATTACCTTCAAACAGGTTTATTTTATTTATTTTAAAGGATTATTTGAACACGCGTGCTTCTTAGAAATAATTCACTGCTCTATAATATAATATGTTAGGGATGAATATTGTTTATTTTAGAGGAAATATTCCAGCATTTGAATGGAGGGAAAGTGGAAAACTATCGTCAGTACATACAACTGGTATTTGATCCCCACGCTCCTCATAATCGACAGTATAGTCTATTTATTACCTTTTGATAGATGAGGTATATTTAGTTTAGTTTATACACTTAGAAGATAGTATTTATTTTACTATAACCCGCCTCGGTGGCGTAGTTGGCTAACGCTCTTGTCGTGTTGAGCTCGACTGCTGAGGACGGGGATATCGAGGTTCGAATCTTGGTCGAGTGAACTGGGGGTGGTTTTTCCTAAATGGTTTTCCACTCTCCCTCCACGCAAATGCGGGTTCACTCCTTCTAATTAAACCTTCCCAATTCCTAGATCCATTAACATAATTAGTACTTAAAGCGTATAACCCAAACGGGTAGTAAGACGCGGTGCTAAATATTATTATTATTATTATTATTATTATTATTTCACTAGACTATACAGACCTTCATCAGGAGTCAAACCTTCCAATACGTCACACTATCAATGGGAACGTCAGGGTTTGAATCCCAGTAAGGTTTTAATAGGGTCGTTTTATCTATATTAATTCTTACCTTTCCCCCACATAAATATGGTTTCATTTCCTCTAAATGCTGCATTACCCATCTGTACCACATTATGTTAAATAAGTGAAAGACCTGGATTGGTTAGTAGGACTAGGGATGAAAATATTCCAGGAAATTTTGAATCGGAAAATTTTCCAGAAAATTTTACCTGGTGGTGGCTTGCGGTGGAGGGTTTAAATTGTGGAGGTGGCACCTAGAGCCTATTGTACTTCAAAATATAGTGTGTTAAGAGACGAGTAGGTTATAAGGGGGGAGAGGGAGGGGGGGAAGATCGCTAGTGGGGCAGGGCTAGAGGGAGAAACAAATATTGGACCAACCTTAAAATTATTTTAGTTAACTAACTTATTGATGATAAAAAATTGAAGGATGATTTATAAACATAATTCGTCTACAAAGGCCTGCATTCATTTGTTTCCCTACTAATCATCTTATCATCACGTCTTAATACCCGTTCGGGTTATACGTCTATGTATATTTTCACTAATGTGTCCTGGATAGTGAAAGTTGAATTTACAGGAACTACACCCACATTTGTGTGGAGAGTGATTGGAAAACCATTTAGGGAAAATCTTCCTCAGTGCATCCCAAAAGAACCCCGATCTCCTTGTCACCGGCAGTCAAGTATATTGCGAGAGTAGTGCGTTGGACCTTGCGGCAACCGAAGCAGGTGTTCTTACTTCTACTACTACTACTACTACTACTACTACTACTACTACTACTACTACTACTACTACTACTATTACCACTATTATCACCATTACTAGTTATTATTATTATTATTATTATTATTGTTACTGCTATTACTATCCATTTAACCAGTTTAAATTAATCTACAGAAATAATAATTGAAAATTTTCCGTTTTGGAAAATTTTCCGGAAAAAAATATAGGGAAAAATCTCCGTCTCACATCTCTAAGTACGATACGTGGAAAAAAAAATAGCCAACATAAAACTGTCTATGGTATAGTCCCCTTCAGTTAATTCAGGTCATTAAGCTCTATTGTCTTAAGCTAAACTGGATTATATCAAGCTATATTGTGGTGCTATGTGTTTGATAAAGTTTTTCAGATATTTTTTTTAAGTTAGTTTGGTCATGTAACAATTGAATTTGATTAATACGTAATATATTACAAACATTTAAGGGCTTTGTGTAACTTTAAGTTTTTGAGAATTATCCCTTGGTACGCTAAAAGAGTGTTCCTCTGAATAGCATATAAACCCTTACCATTGACCAAATGGGCTGGATAAAATGGCCTACTATTCGATAAAACTTGAACGAGTTTTGATGAACAAGAGAGCTTGTAATATTGAATGTCCATTCCTTGATTCATTATAACAGAACTAATGAATAGAAATTCAAAACTTTTGAGTTTTAATAGAGTGGTTTCCAACCTGGGGCTCTTGATCCTCTTCAGGGTAGCGGAAAATTTCGTGTGGGATTGCAATGCATGTTTAGGTTATAGCTTCGTGTTTAATTTTTAAATTTATTATTATGATTAATAAAAATGCAAAATACAAACATAAACGTAGGTGTTAAAAAAGATTTAAAAAAATGCTAAGCTACTGTCTAGTTTCGTCTTATCTATCCATATCTGACAGTTGCTTGCTGAATCTGTTTTTCTGTAGCAGTCTCTTGTTTGGTAAAGGTATACTGGTAGCATAACTTCCAAAATACCAACTGGGTTAATTGATTCCCTTTTTAAACAACTTAGTCGCATTTATATAATAATTATATAAGCAATTTATAGTATGTAAATCAAACACGTGGAGTCAACATCAAGATTAGGTCAGGATTCAATTATTTCCGGGATCGTTTCCCACTTCTCGCTCCAAGCAAATATAGTTACCTTTCCTCTAGATTCGACCTACCTTTCAAGTGTAGTTAAATACTATCCCATTACATTCCAATGTTTGGAAATCACTGTTTTCATGTGTCTCAAAATACAGCAGCTCTTAAAGAATAACATTAATCATTGCCTTGTTCATTTTTAGTTGTTTTATATATTTGTATATCCTTAGATATATTTTCTAGATACCTAGTAGTTATACATTATTTAGATTTAATATCATGTTATGTGTTATTTATTGATAAAAAGACTGTTAACTATCTTACCCTACTCCACATCATCACCACAGTTCATGTTCTAGATATTAATATTATCGGATATATTGTAAATTTGGGTCTGTCTTCCCTTAGTAAAGTTACACTAAAAACTTGTGGTTCTTCTACAAGTTGAGCCAAATTTTCAATAGCCAACACTATACACTATTGCACCATAGTTATTTAGGGATTCTCCAATCGAAAACAATTATTCTCAAATGGATTAATGTTGTTATTTACTTAGTGATAACTTATAAATGTCATTCTTATAGAAACCGTTTTTAATCAAAATCTACCTTCAATAAAGTTATCTTTCATTAGATCAAAATGTTCTAATTGTATTACCATCGGAAAGATTATAATCAAACTCGTAGAATTATTTTCTATCCAGATTTTAACCTCAATACCAATTTTAAATGAAAAGTTAATAATCATATATATTATATTGATTTATATTTATCCAGAGCTTCCGAATGCAATTTTTAAGGTAATAAATCCCACTCGATCAAGTAAAATTCTTTTCAACTTACTAAGAGCTGCGTTTTTTAAAGTAGAAACTCAGCATTCAACAAGAAAAAACTACAAACAGGAAAATTAGTATCACCATAGCAAGATCTAACAAATGCAATACTTTAAGTAAAAAATCAACCTTCCACTAAGTAAAATTATTCTGTAGTCAGACATATTTCCTAATTACAGTTGTTAAATTAAAAATTCACGTTTTTCCAAGCAAACATCATATTTCAATTGACTTGAACTCACCATTTTTAGTAATTTTGAAATAACTACCATGTTTCGAGTCAAATTTATCATTAAATTGGTCAGAACGTTTCCAGACTAGTAATTCCTTTTTAAATTTAAGCCATTTGTCTCACAAATGCGGAATTTATTCAGTGCTCTCCATTTGGGAGATAGCTAACCTTTATTCGTTCAGAGCTCTTATTTTTATAACTAAATATTTTATATAACTATTACCACGTAAGAGCGAAGGAAAACTATGTACTCATAAGGAATGGGCAAATTTTCTCCCCGAGGGCCACATGGGCATCTGTTAGGTCTCTAGCCGGCCACATGTAACAAAAACATAAATTTATTTAAAAAAAAATTTATTTCCCTACAAAAATATATTTATTAGTCATATAACCACCGGAATTACCATAAACACAAGCTTATGCTTGTACGCATGCAACATTATAAACGAGCTTGCTCATTTGTTCACATGTTCAAACATACGCGCAGATTATGTATTTAATTATTGTAATTATTATTTTAATAAGATCACGAAAGTTTTAATTTTTGTGCGGGCCGTACAAATTAACGTATATGTCCGTAGTTTTCTCACGGTTGATATAGACCAGTGGTTCCCAACTTTTATAGACTCGCAAACCCCTTTCACAAACATTTGAGTTGCGCGAAACCCCTGATAAATATCCACAGCCACGCACTTAATTTAAACCTATTATAAGATGTATATATTAATAAAATCAAAATTTTTAATACTGTTAAATCAACCTACTATGGAACTGTGGGATACACCACCAAAAATAATGCAATAATATTGAAACTATGCAAGTCAAATTCAAATAAGTATACATTTATTTAAGAAATTAAAACTGAAATTAAATAAGCAAAATAGTAACATTTCCTTATCTTTTGGTCACAATATTATCACATTTCACATGTTTTTTTTAAAGTGGTACTGGAAATTTCTGCTTTGACATAATTGAAATCCCTTCCTGAAGTCACAAAATTCCATACCGATTTAAGTTTGAAAAAGTGTTTACGAGTTTTAACAGCTACCAAAATCTTCGCGGGACTTAGTGAGAATAATGCGCTTTCTTTGGATGGCACAAAGCTTTGAAGTCATGAACCACAGACGATAAATAAAGTCTCAAGTCACTTGCAGCACTGAGCCTGTTTCTGTTGTGGAAAGTGAAACAAATTATTGGAGGGCTGTAGAGAAATTTAGAGTAGTTTTCTGAAGAGAAAATTGACAGAAACCTTATCAAGTTTATATAATATAATATTGTAAATGTGTCTCACGAAATTTCACAAACTGTTCGTTAAAAATCCGCCATTAAGGAATTATTTTGTGTAACCTTTGGAATAATTCACGAACCACAGTTTGTGAACCAATGATATAGTCTATAAAATGGAGGTAAAATGCTCTTTATGTATTTTACGTGCATATATATTTATATATATATTTAAATATTTAACACATTTGTGTTTTTAATCTATTTTGTTTATAAATATAGTTTCAAATAAATGTTCCCTGTCCCTAATAGCCTATAAAAGTGCCATCGTTTATGGCAGGATTAATTCAATTATGAAATTTAACCGTTCATCAAGCCACCTCTAGGAAATTGACTTCACAACTAGGTCCAAAAAATAGATAAAGCATTTAATGTGTAAATGATATATATACATATAATATATATACGATATGTATTATATATATATACATATATACATATATTTATATATATATTTATATATATATTTATATATATTTATATATAAATATATGTATATATATATTTATATATAAATATATATATTTATATATAAATAAATTTCGATCATAGGTTATAATTTCATAGCTTTTATAAAATTATCTTTAAATTCTGTAAAATAAAATATAATAACATACGTGTTACAAATATAAGTACTTCCTTTCTTAGCATTTTATGAGATCATATAAATAAATGGGGTAGTAGAACCCATGTAAGGCCCCGTCAGTTTTTATAGATGACCGTTAAAAGGTTCACAAAAAAAAGTATTATTCAGGGCGAGCATCATTAGGACCTTCCTAAAAATGTAGCTACTGAAAATTATAGAGAGGAGCATCTAAAGTTGTTAATTGAAGGGTTGAAAAAGATAGTTACAGCTTTTTGTAACAAGAAACACCAAATACTCTATGATTTAAGTTTACCCTTAGGGCACTTTGTTTATAAAATACTATGATCTCAAAAGAGGGTGAAACAAAGGTTTTAAGAATACTGGACTTTTTGTAGCAATCAAGTTGTTAGTTTAGCTGCTGACATATATATATATACATATATATAACATATATACATATATATATATATATATATATATATTGCCTTTGGTTTTAATTATTTTAAGATTGTACGATTATTTTATTGCAAATATTAATTTTTGATCTTGTTTTAAATATTATTTCATATTTGAGGTTCGTTACATACGTTCTTATAATCTGTCTATTTTATATCGTATAAATATATACATATATACATTTAATAGACACCTTGTTACTTTTGTTTTTGCCACAGTGTCATACTATACCCTGATTTTTGTAGGAGGAGCAGTTCTTGGTAATAACCAAAGTATCTTTAACATATTCATACGTTTAAGTAATGTTTTCTTTTTTTGCACAGAGTCTTACAACCCGTTCGGGTTATACGCCTATTTACTAACTACACTAATAGGTTAGGGATTAGGAAGTTTCAATTGAGAAGAAATTCGCTTACATTTGCGTGGAGGAAGAGTGGAAAACCATTTTGGAAAACCTTCAGTGCACCCGATTGGGATCGAACTTTCATATCCCCGTCCTTGACAGCCTAGTCTATCACAAGAGTAACGCATTAGAACACGTGATCACCAGAGTGGATTCATGTTATCTGCTGCTGTTTATTTTGATATATATTATCAATACCTATAAGATAACACTAATAATTTAGTTAAATATTGGCGTACAACCCGAACGGGTAGTAAGACGCGATAGTAAAAATTAAAATAATAAATCATAATAGTAAAATATTATCAAAGTTGGATGCAAATAAATGTGTTTGAATTTTCAAAACTGGTTTTCCAACCACGATATGGGGTGTTTTGCCTACGCATATTTGCTAATGACGTTACTGTGTCTGAGATGAGGAAGGTTGAGTTGCGTGCAACTAGTCAGTGCACCCGACAACCTGAACCCAGTTCGCCCCGTTATCGGCAGGGCTGTCTATGGCTAGAGTGATTGCTTGGAGCTTAGATTATTGGACACCTTGAGCGGATCCAATGGGCTCTTCGTGTTTTTTTAAAAGACTTAGCAAATAATATGAACGAGCATGCGAGTGAACATTCACATATTAATCTTCTCTGGTGTCATCTTGAGCTCATTCACGTTCAGGTGCTAGTATGTGCTCTTGAATGTTTGTTGAATCGCGCTTGTTGCGTTTATGCTGAATAAAAATTAGACTCACGTCACTGTAGTAGTATTCCTCCAGACTAAAAACTGCTTTCCAAAGTGAGTTTTACAGTCAAACTCGTACATGGGTTGTTAAATAAGAATAGTGAGGGGATAAAAATAAGAAATCCTAAATGATGGATAATGTATTATTTAATACATATTAATTAATAGTGATTTACCTACGTCCTTGAGGTTGAAATGCTTGGTTCATTTTGAGTGTGCTTCTTAGTATTATATGTTATTATATTTAATTTTTATAAACATTTGTAAAGAAACGATAAGCCGAAAATTAAATTATTGCTATTTTAAGAGAATTTTTTTGGTCTATACTGGCTTATAATTTGTTTAATATTGCTTTGATTTAATTATAACCAAACGTATAGCCCGAAAGTATAATAGTACGTGGTTTTATGTGAAAAAGACTAATATCAATTATAGTTGGATTTATTTAAATTAATTGAAACAATATAATTATTAGATGTTGTTGATTATTTATTTTAATATTTTCAATGCTAACATTTCCAACCAAGGTTTTCTCCTATAAAAGATAATAGTTTCGAAAATACCATGACTGACAATAGTTTTACAACAGTATAAACACTCAAATGTTTCTAGATAGCAAACATTTCTAAAACCATTTGGTGTAAATTATTCGTCAGATATTTGATCCTTTAAGAGTAAGAGCTTTTATTTAAGAAGCACACAATTTAAATTTAGAAAAAAAAAAATAGTTAATCATGTGAAACTATTTAAAATATACATACTTTTAGTACCACGTCTTAGGCCATTCGGGTTTTATGCCTATTTACTAATTACACTAATGGTTTCAGGACTAGGAAGATTCATTTGAGAGGAAGTGGACCCACATTTGTGTGGAAAGGGAGTGGAAAACAATTTAGGAAAATCTACCCTCAGTTGCCCGACCGATATCCAACCCTGATCTCCCCATCTTGGGCAGCCTAATCTAACACGAGAGTAACGCGTTAAACCACGCAGCCACCGCAGAATGTTTTAAATAAAAGGCATTCTACTATATATATCTAGGAGAATGGTATTTTTAATGTATATAGACTATTAAATAATTATATAAATTGTATAGTTTTTGTCTTCGTATGATTGATACCATTAAGGATAGAAAAACAATATTTATCAGTGCAGAACGCTTTGATAAATTCCACTATGTTTCATGGCATTCCTGATATGAAACATCCTTATGTCTAGTCGTTACAGCTTAGTACTGGATGTACTTTAAATTAAAATATATTTTACCATTAAAGAATTACTATTGAACAATAACATATAATTAACTATAACAAGAGTACATTTGGTTACAATTCTTTTCGATTTAATCATATCTATACTTACTAATACTTTTGAGACAACCCTAGGGGACCATAGTGGCATGGCAACATACACAAGATAAATCTGAATACTTAAGCATTGATATATTTATACAAATTATTTTAATCGAAATACTAATTCAATTTCACTTTAGTTAATAGTATAAGTATTCGTCCAAAATAATTATGGCAAATATTATTAGAATATAAGTGACATTAATTTAACATTTAGAGAAGGAAAATTTTTTTCCCTTGGAGATCAAATCACACCTTCACAATACTTAAGACAAAATTCTTACTTTGACAAGCAAGGTCTTAATATGTATGATGAAAATGCATAGTGCGTTGGTTTTTCTAGACCTACCTGTGTTAACAGAAAAGTGAAGTGAAAAAAGAAAATGAATTCATTGTCATAATATATAAAATTCGTTTAAGATAGTGTCGGTGTTTATGAAAGAAGTAGTTTAACATTGGAAAATGCATAAAAGCATTTTTTTTGCATATAATTTGCTTGGATACTAATTTGCTAACACAGTTTAGATATAATAAGTATTATTTTAAATTTATTAATAAGAACGATTCAAATAGCCCCAATGTCTTCACATAATTAATATTTATTATTTAGCACCCCGTCTTACTAACCGTTCGGATTATACGCCCAAGTACTAATTACGCTAATTGGTTAGGAATTGGGAAGGTTGAAGTGAGCCCACATTTGCTTGTAGGGAGAGGGAAAATCTGTTTAGAATAAACCACCCCAGTTCACCTGGGTGAGCTTCAAACCTCGATATCCTTGTTCTCGGCAGTCTAACTGAACACTAAACTAGCACGTTAGATAACCACGCCACTGAGGCGGGTCTATTTTTGGTAAAACATCAATTATACCTCAAAGAATTTTTTACAAATGTTTATATTTAAAATCTAATAAATGTTCTTTTTGTGATTATAATTCAGATGATATTATGACTAAGCGTTTAAATATTGTTTTCACTTTTCCTTGTGACATTATTAAGGGCTGAAATGATAATTGTATTTGAAACTACCCAAATAGCTCCACCCTATTATACAAAATATATCAAATTTAAAACTCAAAAATACAAATCCTAATTTTGAATAATTTCACATCTCGATAAATCTGGCCAAGATATGTGATAACGTTTAGTTTATTATATATTCTTTATTGATTGTTAATACCAGAGAACACTAAGCAAACACTAACGAATTAATGGTTTACTGTCCTACCTAGATGTCTTTTCACTTGTTTTGGTGGGAGGGGTCCTGTGTTAAAACTCTTTGACAATGGGTGTAGGGTGCTAATTGTGTGTGTATGTTTGTGTACGCCTATGTTAGGGGGAGTGGGGATTGCATTATATCTTTTTTAATACATTAAATTAATTAGTATAGTTAAATATTATAAATAAAAATATTGATAAAAGTTTGATATTGATATATATTGTTATAAGTATAAAATATTAGTTATGTTACCTTAACACTTATTAAACTAGCAGTAGGTATTTAATAGGTCGCCATTGATTTTATGTCTCTGAAATCAACAAACACCAAACAAGTTTGAAACATACATTTACTGTATTACAATAATAAGTGATAATTTTTAACTTTTCAAACATTACAAATGTTTTATTGATAGATGTGTTGCATTTGCGTAAATGGAGAGTGGAACATCATTTTGTAAAAATAACCCTCAGTACATGTTGTGTTTGCATTTCACTATTTATTTGTCTATAAATAAACAATACATGATTGGATATAAAGAATGTGGTCCGCCATCTTGTTCTCTGGACTCATTTATACAAACACAGCATTTAGCAACTACTCTAGTCATGTAATAACCTTCTTTAGACTAGTTTTTTAATTACATAGTAACATTTTATAATATACAACAAACAGTACACCTGACCGGTATTTGAAGCCCGATCTCCCTCTAATTGGGATTCTTAGCCGAAAATGGGGGTGACGTCCTAGACCATGTGGAAACCAAAGTAGGTGAGGTAAGTACTGTTTCTCACACAACGTTTTAATAAAAGTTATATAAGTTAGAAATTTTAATCAAAAGTCTACATCTATTTCGAAAAATATGAGATTAATTTGTATACCATAATTTATTTTATATCTACTATTCAGTATGTTTTTATTAATTGGTTCAGAAGGTACTTACATTGTATTTCTGCTAGTATATAAACATTATAATTTGTATCAATCTTTTCTTCTTTAACGGAAATATAAATGAAGTGGAATAGCAAAATATACGTTCTTCAAGAATTTAAAATACTTTTAATTTCTTATTTTATAAATATATTTTAGAAGACACATTGGCAAAAGCAAATTTTAAAAACTCCATAAAATTAGTTTCCTGTATTGATATTTTTTCCTTAACAGCTTAGATTGTTAAATATCGTAAACCTACTGTTATTCGACCATATTGTTTAATTAAAAACGTGTTTATAGCTACAGCACTCCATGCATTCTTGTTATATTTTTCTAAACTTTTTGTTACGATCTTTCTTCGTCATAAATTTAGCAATAGGATGTGTTTTCTTTTGGTGCTATTTAGGTAACGTAAAACTAAAGACTCTTTTTAAAATATAATTATAAAGTATATTTTTAGGGCCATAATATTTTATTTATTAGTAAGTCTACATTGTTTAAGAATCGATGTATATAACTTATAGATATTAAATAGTTTAAATTAAATATTAGCTAATTTTTATATAACAATTAATTGAACTTGTAGCTTAGAATAGATAGTGTAATATATTTAATTTTCTGCCCTCTCCACATAGCCAAAGAGAAAATTCTAAAAGGAGGGGAAGATCTTTAAATTCTCGTGGTTTGATTTTTTGAATGACTTTGATATTGTTTTATAGCTTTATAATTTAAAAATAACATCAAAGTAATATTTATTTATTTAGTTGCTGATAGATTACTTTGCCAAGTTTAATTAAAAGTACCATTTGATTGATTTATCTTAGTTTTACAATCACTTTCCAAATTATTGGGAGTATATCTTTCATAAACTAACGTGTTTATATGTATCCATTCAATAATATATATATTGCATAACTAACCAATAATAATAAATTAACATTACACACTACTGCCTCTAATTATTAAATAAAATTTAAAAAATTCAAATTATAAATAAAAGAACTAAAGAAGTTTTTTACTTAGTTTAGACATTAAAAAAACTCCCAATAAGGAATGAAAAAGTCATGACATTCAACATAAGCTACTAATATATAGGGGTAATTTATTTTTAAATTTAGTGCTTCTAATAAATGTGACGAGATGAATATTTTGGAAATGCATAAACACGTTTCCGAACGTTTCATCACAATTACCAAAACTAGTTTTTCTTCATTTTTTTTAAAAAATGAAATCAATTTTTAATACTGAGCTTAAACGTTCTCTCCTAAAATCTAGTAACCATTTTTTTTTAAAATTTCTTTACAATTAATCATATACATTATAGAGAATAAAGAGTGTCATTAGGTTGTTGAATAAATTGATTGCTTAGGTGATTTTACACTATTTGTATATTTTAACGCGTTTGATGGATGCAAACTTGAAATCTATTCTATCTTAAATTCTAAACCAAGCCTTCAATCGAATTCCTAAATATTATTTACCGTTTATTTAAAGTAAGATTCATTTCCCAGAAACCAAACTTTGGCCCATCCAAGGAAGTTAAATAAACACCCTTAAGTCAATATTTATATATACTCATTGCTATTGAGATAAAGAGGTCTGAAGGAACAGTACATAAATAAAAAATCTGTTTTCATGTTTATCGCATTGTTTATTTATTACCATACTTTGTCAGTACGATTTTTTTAAATAAGCAGACTTGGATTATGCACATATGATCGTATATAATGCTAAAATATAATTTACAATTTATAATCTGATTTTAAAGAATCACTTCTCTGATTTTGAATAAGACTTCTTATGAAGATATTTGATTATACTTATAAGATAATAATTAGTTATTAAATTAAATTTTCCAAAAACATCGACAAATTTACAAATATAATTATCAAATATATCATAAGTAATAAAATATGTAATAAGAAAAATCTTGATACATAAACTATAAATTATTGATCTAGAATAATATATTATGCATGGTAATTAATATTGTGATCTAAATGTCACTATCAAAAATATCTAAATAATAAAGTATGTAATAAAATATTGAATCACAACATATAAATTATTGATCTATTGTTATATAATACACATGGGAATTAACATTGAGATCCTGGTAGATTAATTAGGTTGGCCAGAAAGATATTTTCGTGACAATCATTTAAATTAACCTCTTACACATAAAAGATAGGAGATCGAAATTGTGATCCAAGAAAAGGTTATCGATATTTTTCCTTAGCCGCAAACAGTTTTTTTTACAACAAAATAGAAGTATATAGAAAAAGTTATTTCGAACATATCGTCTCCACATTGCCTTCGTTTAACCTGAAAGATAGCAAGCTTAACTTGAACATTTTCACCATTGCGCAGATTAGATGATAGGGCCATAGTGTAGTCCGTCAAGGTAAGACTGCTACCTTTTAAAGTAAACAGTGTGTATATAACAGGTAGTTTATTATACAATCAACTATATAATAATAAAATCTGATCCAACACCACAACAGATAAGGTAACAAACAAAAATCAAAAACACATTACAATTGTATCGTACTTATGTTTGAAATAGATTCTTTTTTAATCTGTTGATTGTATTACTATATAGAATTTTTCTATGGTTTATTAAGTGAGGTAACATGACTTACACCGTTATTTTTACTTGTTTTAATGATATCATGTGTTTTTAGAAAGCATATGCTAAATATATCCAATAATTACAGTTCATTATCTTATATTTTAATCTATTTAGTACAATATACAATTACTTATATATATTAGTATTATGTAGAGAAATATACAAATAAAACCATTATTGTATTTAAATATTATTTGTATATATATATAATACACACACTTTTATACAATTATATACTTATTTAAGTACTATTTATAGATGTATACAGATATAAGCATATATTATTTAAATAATATGCTGTATACACAATCATACATATATATATGTATTTATATGTATATATGTATGTATATGTGTGCATATGTATATATGTGCATATGTATATATGTATATTTTTAAAGTATATATTCTAAATAAACACATATATCATTTATATTTATATCAATAGAAAGTATTAGAATATTCACAAATATATAATTAACAAATTTACACTCAGAATATTTTTAAAAACACTTTTTTTAATATTCATATAAAAATTTATTAATGGAAATACATAATGAATTAATAATAATCATGCTTTATAATACCTGATTTTTTTTTCTAAAAACTTCATGATAATAACTTTTTAAATCCTAACATATCTACCTTCAAAAATCTTCCATTTAAAAAAAAAATAAAACATGTTTTTTCAAATAGTATTCAATGGAAAATGATGTGAAATAATTTGTATAATGTATAATGTATAATTTGTATAATGTTTAAGTAAAGATTATACACATTATTAATTTCAATATTTAATAAATAAAAACTATTAAATTGTATTTTTAAATGTACACATAATAAATTATATGTATATACATAAATATATTTCTTGTTTCTTGTTATAATTTCCCCCTTTCTGTCAAGCTTCTAAGTAAATGACCCATATGGTCACTGTGTAAACAGCTACTACCTTCACCCTTTTCCTTTTTTCTCTTCCTTTTTTATATTCTTGTGGTACATATTGGGTTATTTAGTGGAAGGTCGGCTGAGGTTAGGGTGGCGCGCACATAGACAAACGAGCCGACAGCTTCCACAGGAAGAGCAAAAAAAGAGAAGAAATTATGATTTACCATTTCGTTTTTTCTACACATATGGATCGCGTTAGTTTAGTACGAGCAGAGGGAAGTTTCCAGTTCGTTATTTTAAAGAGAGTCAGATGTTTAATTCAGCCATTCTTTGGAAGATATACTTTCCTTTTTGTTTTTATAATGTAGTGTTCATTATTTAAAAAGTTACAAATAAAATTAATTTTGTTATTTAAATATATTTTCAAAATCTTAGATACCATATAGTGTTTTAAAAATATTTATTGAGCAAATATGTATATATATATATATAATTGAGCTACTTAAACTTACCTGTGTGAGTACAATTTGAATAATGTTTTGCTTTGGAACTATAAAAAATAGTTGTGTTTTGAGAAAGTCATATTTTCAATCGTTCAGATAAATTATTTAAAGTTACAAAAAAAAGGTGTAAACATGAATTACTGGGCTATTTTTAGGCTAATAGAATATATTTAAAAATCATTAATAATATAATTACTTTTATAATCTCTATTACTTATCTAGATATGGTCATAGTGAAATTTCGATAATTTGAGATTTGGCTACAAGTATTATATGTGTGAAAACTAAAATACATTTAGTGAAAGTAGGTTTAAGTAAATTGATCGTTAACAATTTGATTTGTATAAAAATGGTAAATATACACAACTTTTATGATAATTCAGACTTAAAATTAAACAAAGCTATATTTTAAAAACACAAGACAATTTGTTTTCCAACAAAATGGAGAAATATTTAACTATATTTTTTCTATTTGAATCGCGGAGCTAGTGCCATCTCTTAAATTTCTTTACAGATTCTTAAGTTGCCGTCTTACATTGATTTTTCAACACCGTCTAAGACGTTTATTCTTAGGCTTAAAACGGTACATGTCTTTTTTCAAACATCTTGTGAATGTAGCGAAAACAAAATTGCTACGCCAAACTAATATTAATTAATTTAAAAAGAACATTTAATCCCCATAGATAAAAGGTTGTATTTATTAATCTTCCCTTGAGTCAAATTATAATGATCCAATGACTAAAATATGTTTAAATAGAATATATCAAATAATAAATTACTAAATCCAAGTCCATAATTTATGTATTTAAATTTAATACTTATATAAAATAAGGATTCTTACTATAAACTTTGATAACAAGAAGTCTGATTTGTATTGTTTATCAAGACTCTAATTAAATTAGTTTTTATCTATTGTTTTATATAAAATGTATCTTAAAATAATTAAAAAACTTTCTTAGGCAAAGTTATCCGTAATATATTTTTTTATATACCTAAACTTATATATAATATATATGATTGTTTACGTATATATCGTCCGTCGTGTGTTCCTAAGCTTTTTTATATTAACCATTAAAAAGGAGATTTATCTACATTTTAATCTCAGTTGTTGATGCCAGTATTCTCAATCTATATCGAGAGAGTTTAGTTTGGTATAGCGCTGCCAGATGGAAGCACTGAGCAGACTCAATGACTACGTAGTGCTTAGAATGATCGGTCAGTTTGGATAGCCGATTGAAGTTTTATTTCTGTGAAGGATTTGGTTGTAGTTAACATAATTGATTTTGTTATTTTTTTAAAAGTTAAATGTAATTCATTCTAAGTACTTATAGTTTATTTATACTTGAGAAAAACGTGTTGGATGGTTGTATCCAATCCCCCCCACATTGGTGGGTACGCGGACTTCAAGCTGTCTAGTTAGGTTTTTCAGTGACAGAGAGGTCGTGATTAAAATCCAAGACCATAGTAATGAAGGTGGATCATTGTTAATGCTTTCCACTATTCTTCCACGCAAATACGGGTATATTTAATATATATAATGCTTTCCTCATTCTTACTTCAAGGAAATTAAATGCAAATATCTATGTGGGGTAGCCAGATACAGTTCAATATATATATTTACAATAATTAATGTTTCAAAATTAAGCGTTTATCAACCAAAATTATAAATAAAACTGAAAAAATCATCTTTTTTTATACAGTCCTTTAGTTTTATACTATCTTACTATTTATGCCATATTAAACTGTAAGAAATAAAATTATAAAATATATACCTATGTTCTTAAATGTTGAAACAAGCCCATAATTACCGATAGTCGTGTTTTCTATTTTGAAAAATGCATTAACAAATGTTTGTACAATAAATATAGACAAAAATACAATAAACGAAAGTAGTTTAAGTTTTAACTCAATATAGGTTTTTCTGTTCCAATATTTGGATTTCCATGTTAATGTGGTTAAATATAATATCACCCATTTATGTTTAATTATAATATATAAAACATTTGGTTAGCACTTGGCTAAGTTCTTTGGACACCATGTAAATCAACATTATAAAACAAATCAGTAAATATTAAAAATAGGAAAAATCTAGTGTCTACGACGCATAAGTGAACTATTAAATGAATTCCATTTACAGATGGATTATTTTAAGAATAAAAATTTATAAAATTATAACATATATTTTGGAGGTCAGCGTTGATAATATTTTGCTATATTTTTTGAGTTACTTTTTATGTATTGGTGTTACCCATCAAAAGGAATTGCTGCAGATCTCTTGACTTGGTGTATAGGCCTACAGATATTAAAGTAGTTTTAGTAATTTTTATAACTGTAATACTGTATAATGTGTTTTATACAAGAATCCCAATTTAGCTTTATCGGTCATAGTGATCGAGACTAGATATTTTTAAAATAACATGTTTAGTATGTTATTATATGTCCTGGGTCAACCAATACTTCAAGTTATAATTTCATTACTAGCTTCATTATTATAATGAAAGTGTGTGCAATTTGCATATCTTTCACTGAAAGACGACATAGTTTAGACACATATTTTGGTACAGTAAACTCCGTGGCTGTAAATACTTTGCAAAAAGGAAAAATCTCTAATAGAATCTTTGATTATTCAGAACTTTTAGGAAGCCAGGATCAGATATTTTTATGTTTTTCTCACTGGGTTTTAATACTTATTCAGGTAGTACGCACATATGATAATTAATATAATGCGGTAGATATGAGAAAGGAATAATTTTGGTGTTAGTATACCCGCAGTTTCGTGGAAGAAGAGTGGGAAAATGAAAACTACCCTCAGTATATCCAACCGGGATTTTAGCCCTGATTTCCCCGTATTCTGAACAAAGTCTAATATAAAAGTGACGCCTTAGACCATTCGGCCACTGAAGCAGGTAACTTTATTTATTATATTATAATGAGTTTTTACATACTGAGAGTATAAACAGAACGGGTAGAAAGATGCGATGCTAAGTATTACTATACATACTGCCACGATTCAAAACCAACATTGCATTAAATATTAGTAATATATAAATTCGTAGCCGTTACAAATATGGTTTGAAAATAAATGTATGAATGTATGCCAAGATTGGCCTTTTATTGTTTACTAATATCCCCAATTATTTTCTAAACAACGCGTTTTACTGCCAATTCAGGTTATACGCTTTTGTACTATTTACTTTATTGTGTTATGGATTAGGATATTTTATTAAGATTAATTCCCATTGGCGTGGGAGGAGAGTTTAAAGTCATTTTTAGGTAAAACCACCTTCAGTGCAACCGGCCGGGATTGAACTTCGATCCTCCCGTCCTCGGCAGTCTAGTACATTGCGAGAGTAGCACCTTAGGCCATGTGCCCACCGATGTGGGTCCCCAATTAACTGACAAACCTGACAAATTTAATTGGCTATATAAACTCACAGTCTTAAGAAATATTTAATTTCTGATATGGGTTTCAATATAAACATATAAGGTTGAGGAGAGAGCTTTGGAATATTTTAGCTAAACACATTTAATGGATTGAATCTTGCATTCTTACGGATGACATCCAATCACATAGGTGAGTCTAAAGAATCTTAGATAGTATATCTAATATATTCTTTACCTTAGAATTTAAAGACTTATTCTAGATTTCACGTCATCTTGGCAATCTAGCATGAAATGAACAAAATATATTTTAGTACAAGATTTATTTTAAATGTCATACATTCAGTTAATTTATATTAATTGAAATATATAGTAAGAAAAAAAAAATATATATATATATATAAACTGTAAAATGACACCCGCACACGGGAATTTAAATCGAAAGCCTTAGCTTAGTACACCAAAGCTCTGACCTCTGAGCTATCCAGGAGTCGTCCCCTTGTGAATGAAATTTTTCACAAATAGATTAAGGCTGCGTCTGTAATTGACGTGTAGAAATCGTCAGCTACATATGAGCGAATAATTATTAATATCGCGATTTATCATATATCTGATAGCTCGCGATAATAATTGATCGCTCATATGTATCTGAAGATCGATAGCTAACGATTTTAACTGCGATCACTCATAGGCCTATGTAGCCGACGATTTTCAAACGTCCATCACTGACTCATTCTTAACTATGAGTGAAGAATGACCCTTAGCAAGTGACGAATCATGGACATCTCAATGGAAGAGCATTGGAACGTGCTCATATTGAGGTGTAATATTTGACTAGCTTAAATTAATTGAAGGCTGGCTTCATTCAAACGTAAATTCCCGTAATTACTATGATTTGCATCTTGTGTGTTTGTATGCATTACTATACTTTAGATAATCAGACCAATTATTATTCCCAAAATATTACTTTATAAACCATCGTAATGAATAGACACACATTGTGATTTTGTATTAGTGTATGTGTGTTTGTGTGCTTTAGTTCTATTGCATGAGCAAACTTAACCTTAATATTATCTGAACAAAATCAACCTAACCTGCCTCAATATCTCATAAACAATGTTAATATAGATTACATTTAAAACTTGTAGATAGGTTTAAATCCGCTTCAGTGGCTGCGTGGTCTATCGCGTCACTCTTGCGTTAGACTGGCCCACTGATTATGGGGCGATCGGGGTTCAAATCACAGTCGGGTCTAGCATGGGTGGGTTTTTCCTAAAGGATTTCCTACTCTCCTTCCATTCAAATCCTGGTAGACTACCTCTAAAATTCTTTCTTCCTTATCATTACGACATTAGAGTAGCTAATGTTAATTTTATGTGCGTATAACCGGAACAAGTAGTAAAACGCAGTGAAACAAAAGGTATGTTTAACACAACTTAAGATAACCAAATATGTTATTGGCCTTAGTATTAAGAACATTGGTAAGCCAAATAGATATAAGGGTGGTATCAATTTGGAGTAACAGCTTGCCCATGTGTTATGTTTGTATAAGGTTTACGCTAGACGAACAATTTGTTTATCCTCCTTAAAATGTAGCAGCCGTCTTTAATTGACGAACTACACTATAGTCTTATTTTATAATCTAGCCATTGAGGAACAATGCGAGGAGAGATTTATAATACCTTACAGGGTAAACAGTGTACAATTGCTTTAAAACATTTTATGAGTATCGTGTTGAGCTCGACCGCCGAGGACGGGGAGATCGAGGTTCGAATCTTGGTCGGGTGAACTGGGGTGGTTTTTCCTAAATGGTTTTCCACTCTCCCTCCATTCAAATGTGGGTTCACTTCCTCTAATTCAACCTTCCCAATTCCCAATCAATTAGCGTAATTAGTACTTAAAGCGTATAACCCGAAATGGTAGTAAAACGCGGTGCTAAATAATAATAAACATTTTATGAGTAACTATGAAAATACAATAATTTGCTCATACATTTTTATGAATACAAAATTTAAAATAAATACTTAACTTACATACTACAAGGAAGTATTTACATTTTTAAGATCCATTATGATGTGGTTTTTAAGAATTATTATAGAGTTTGTTAACCAGTCTTTTTTTAAGTTAGTGCATGTTCAAAAATCTTTATTAATAGAAGGATCATATTAACACAAACTTACAAACTGCCTTGGCTAGAACAAAACGCTTATTAGTACACTAATACAAATTGACCTAGCATTTAGATATAATAATCAAGTGTGATAATGATATACAGGATATTTTTCAACATCAACAACAATATAACCAGCCTTCCTTATACATGTGTTCGAAAACTTTATACCACTTAGCTATATGGATGATCACTAAAAGTGTATGGCTTCTGGAATGTAATTCTGACAAGAAGAGGCTTTATCTAACATTTTATTTCCCATCTGTTTTCAGGGAAATAGTGGTATATAACTACTATAATCTAATTTTTAATTTCATATATTTGAGATAGGCCTATTTAACGTGCACTTTCTCAACCGGCTGTTTATATTAACACACAACTTATAAATAAACTAACTTAATTTTAGAACAGACACAACATCCAGAAACAGGCCGTTAATTCACCAGAATGAAAGGGGAAGCCCAAATTCATCAAGCCAGTAATCGAACCCAGGACTCTTATCTCAGTAGAACGACACACTACCAGCTGAGATAGGACGTAAGACATTATTATCCCACTCTATTCACTTCGGATATATATTTATAATATTTCACCAAAATCATTTCCTTGCATTAAATAAAAATCCTTCTCATCCGTCTTCCTTGTCCTCTTTATTCAATTTTTTAAACTATTTATTAAGATTTTATTTTACTCGTCGCTTCTTAAGGGTCCCCCTCTCCTCCCCCAGCCTACACCCATTTTGATAACGAGATATCTTCGGGAAGAGGATAGTATAATTGCGGGGTTTTTTTTTTTGGTCACCGCATCATTGATTTGGAAGTATATATTTAATTATTTATTTAGCACCGCGTCTTACTACCCTTTCTGGTTATGCGATTAAGTACTAATTACGCTAATAGATGAGGAATTTGGAAGGTTGAATTTATAGGAAGTGAACCCGTATTTGCTTGGAGGAAGAGTGGAAAACCATGGACAAGTATATTATTATTATTAGCACCGCGTCTTACTACCCATTAGGGTTATACGCACTTACGTTAATGTGTAATGGTAGGGTTATTGTGAGATGAAATGGATGGACCTACAGTTTAACGTGGAATCCGAACCACGGTGGAGGCCTGGCATTCCCCACATTCACAAGATGTCTTGTGAGAGGTGAAGGAAGTGTTTGGTATGGACAAATATAAACTACACCAATGTGTTATGGGTTATGTAGGTTAAATAATGAGTAATTGTACATCTATACCTGCATTTGCTTGGAAGGATAGTGTACAAATATTTATGAAAAACCACCTTCAGTGATACCAACTGGGACTAGAACCCTGATCACCTTGTCATCGGCAGTCCATTATATATAAATATTGACTTCTTAGATCACCAGATCACTGAAGTAGGTTGCATCGAGGAGATGAGCATGCATTCGTTTGGAGAGGGTAAGGGGAAACTACAGTAAGGAATCTCTTCCAATTCGAATACACCCGGTGTAGGTCCGAGCCATGAATCCCCCCCGTTTTTGAAAAGGCAATTGACTTGATAGCCAGACGTAATATACCACGTCACCATCAGTGTATGTAGAGTAATAATAACCTACATTACAATTTAGTCTAAACATTACCAAACGGTCTAAGGCAAGGGTTGGCAACCTACTGCACGCGTGCCAATGGTGGCTCACGGAACGATTATCAATGGCACGCTGAGCGATATGAATAAAGATAAAATATAACATTAATTTTTAGTTAAGACCGTTGATGTGAGTAATAATTTTAATAACAACGTGTTTTATGTTTCTATGATTCAATTTCTTATTACAAAATTTCAAAATAATATCTTCAGAACTTAAATTTTCAAAACACATTAAGAACTATGGTATTTGATTTTATTTATATTATTAATATTTATATAATAAATAGTCAAGAAAAATAGTCATTTTATGTGCTCGATATAGAAACATGATGAAATATTTACATCATAAAATATCAGCTTAAATTTGTTTTAATAACTGAGTTTACATTTTTATAAGTTGTTTACCATTCTCCCTCACCGCAAATGCAGATTTATTACCTCTAAAATGCTTCCTTTCCCTTCCCTATCTTATTAGAGTAATTACCATATGTGTAAATAGCCTTAACAGGTAGTAATACGCGGTGATAAAAATAATTAAACAATACTACAATTAAAATAAATATGACCTACTCTTAGCGTGTCTACTTACTGAGATAAAGAATTACGCTTTTACACTGATGAATTTATGAACAACTCCGTGTTGTGTCCGTTATAAAATTAGGTTGGTTGGATATAATCAGTCAGCTTAAGAAATAGCACCTTAAATATTCAATTTATTAAAATATATATTCAAATTATGAAAGTGAAGAACGTATTCTATTGTCCCTATTTGATCACCAGGGGCTGGGAGGGAAGATTGGGCTGTAACCACCCCCTGGCCTATTACTCCCCTTTCTCCTTCCTCCCTTCCCCACCGATTCCTCTCTTTGTTCAATGACCCTCCCCTCATTAAGGTCGAAACAAGAAGGAATGTTTGGGGGTTAGGGGGGGCGTGGAGACAGAGAGACCGATACATTGTTAGCTATTCCCTTCACTTCCAAACATGTCTGCGTGAAATATAAAACCTTTTTTTTTAAATAGAGAAAGAAAGATGTTCCTGGTTTTTGAAAACTTTGAAACCTATGGATAAATATTGAATTCAAAATAAATTATTAGTCTTGTTTTGATATATTATTTCTCAAAATGTAAGTAATTCGTTTATAATTGTATGTTTAAATTTTAATATTTTATGTTAGTATCTTACAATCATATATTAGGGCTAATCGAAGGGATATTAACTTAGAAAAAACATATTTTAGAAATAATATTTGCACATGACGTCTAAGATAGAACCCCTGCTCTATCATATCGGAGTCAGAAGTGCTTTTCGCTCACTTAATCATGCGTTTTCATGGCCTTGATATGACAAAAAATATTAAGGCTTCAGTTATAATCGTATGACTGAGATCCTGTGTTGGTCTATTATTTGACTCACATTGTTTAAAGTGAAGATTTCAAAAAGTATGTTACAAGTGTGTCAAACTCACTCTACTCACACGGTCGTCTGGTTGGTATTTAAAAACGTTTATCTTTAAATAATTTTGTTTTCATCTCAAAACACATGACTTCTCACTATGGGAATCTGCTTGTAATAATAATAATAATAAAGCCGGAATGATAAGGATATAATCTAGAAAAAATGTAACTGCATCTGTAATAAGGACTAGTGTGACACCATTTATGAATAAAAGCATCTGAGATTAACCTGGCAAGGATTCGTAAACTGACCTCCCTGTAACCAACATACCCGAATATATGATCCTGGCATTACGTTTATTGGACTATTAATGTGATTTCAACCATTTAATATAACTATATAGCCTACTTCAATGGCTGAATGCTCTAAGGCACCATCCTCCTGTTAAGACTCGCCTACTGATGGCGGGGAAGTTCGGGTTCCAATCTTGATCGGCTCTACTGAGGGTGGTTTAAACTAAATGGTTTCCCGCTCTCCTTCCATGCAAATGGAGCTAGATTACCTCTCAAATAACCAACACTGTGCTGAAGTGGTCAGTGCACCTGGATACGAGTCTTTAGGTCAGAAGTTCGATTCCCAGATGGTATGTTGATTATTTTTCCTGAAAAGGGAATTACCCCAATGTTCACCAGGGCTTTGTTAATTAGGCTTAAATTAGGTTTAAGTGTTTCTACTGGTTCCACACTCACACCCACTATCACCATCACCTGATCTCATTGGGACAAGGAAAGAACCTCCACGGAAGTGATGTACGATTAGTACATTCGGTCTTTTCCTGGGCAGCGGTAAAAAAATATTTTATGGCTTATAACGCCGTCTTTCGAGGTTTGAATTTTAAAAAAAATTCTGGGGGGTCCAGAATTTTATAAATCAACCACTGTATGTATATATATATATATATATATATATATATATAGCCCGTAGCCTCGAAAGACGGGGTTATAAGCCATAATTTTTTTTTAAACAGAAGAAAATGTTTTAAAATCCATCATAATATGATTGTGTTTGAAAATGAATTTCGTGTTTGCCTTAATAAAGGTACCGGAACGCCGTTCCAGCTCATTCCTTCAGAAGTTAAGCACTGTATATATATATATATATGATAAAGATTCCAATCTCTAAAGGTATAGATCACATTTATGGAATGAATGTTATTGTTGATTATAATTGTTCAATCAATGAAAGTAAAGTTTACCGTTCTAGCTAAGTTATTATTATTATTATTATTATTATTATTATTAGCACCGCGTCTTACTACCCATTCGGGTTATACGCACTTACGCTAATGTGTAATGGTAGGGTGATTGTGAGATGAAATGAAGGACCTACAGTTTAACGTGGAATTCGAACCACGGTGGAGACCTGGTATTCTCCACATAGCTAAGTTGTTAAACTCTTTGATTAAAGGTCAAGAGCAGAGGTTCACAACCTAGGGTCCGTGAATAGTCCTATGGAAATCAGTGATGTAAATCTTAATTTACATAATTATTTTTATTTGTATTTTCACAGCTTGTAATACTATTCGCAATTCAAAATTTTATTAAACATTAGGTTTTTTTTCTCATTATGATCCCACTAAACATCCGTCTTCTTTTATCAACATGAGATAGGTTTCGTCATCATCACTAGGTCATCAATCCTGCCGTTGGTTTGGTGCAGCTATCCACTTTTGTCTATCCTGGGTAGTTTTTACATCTTCGTACCATTGTCTGCCAACATCGTCCACTATGTGAATCATGTACGCCAGTCTTGGTCTACCTCTTGAATCTTTCCTCTCTACATCCCATGTGTTAAGTAGAATGCTATAAATGTGTGCCTAGGTTTGTAATCTCACCTCTTATAACGGGAGTGATTAGGGGAGCGGCGGTGAGTTATCATTGGCTTCAGGGGGTCCATGATTGGAAATGGTTCGGAACTATCGGTCTATCTAGAGGACTCTGGTTTGATTTAGGTTGAAAATATTTTTATTTTCATACTGGTTCGTCCATTGATTAAATGAGCAAAAATCTAGGATTGGTTGTATAGTATTAGATTTATTGTCCCCGGTTAGTGTAGTTGCTAATTCAAGTACTTATGCCAGAATTGAGTATATAAAGTGAATACAAATTCACTTAATAAACCATATGTAGTTTAGTAAATATGTGAGTGATACATTATTGAAAACAATTATTGAAAACAACCAAGCATTGATATTATTTGTATCATTTTAATTGCTCAATAAATCAATTATAAGAGTCGTGAATATGTTTATTTAAACTTACAAAATCATAAACCCCATAGTATTATGTTTAGTTTTTATTTATCACCACGTTTTCTGACCTGTTTATTTTATAAGCATATATGATAATCACTTTAATGGGGCAGGGAAGAGGAAGTAAGCACTTTTAGAGTTAATCTAATGGCATTTTCATGGAAGGAGAATGGTAAACTATTTAGTAGATCAGCACAGGATTTGAACCCTTATCTCCATATCATCAGTAGGCCAGTCCAACACAAGAGTGACGCTTTAGTCCATTAGGCCATTGAAACTCATTGTTTACATTAATTAGTGTGTCATTAGTTTTAGTAAAGAACTTTATCATTTAACATTCATTATCTATATGTGTTTGTAAGACTAGTTACATTGTAACCACGTTTGGGGGGGGAGGGGGGGGGGGAGGCGAATACTAGTCTAGTCTAGTTTGCCAGTGGATGGGAGAACAGAATTTGAAATCTGACCAGGCGTGCTCAGTAAGGTTTTACTTCCTTAACAGTTTCCAAATCTACCTACAAGCAAGTGGAGGTACATTTTACCCTCAACTCTACCTTATTAATTCCTAACTTGTCAGTGTGAGCGGATAACTCGTAGGTTTTATCTTATAGTAAGTTTTGTTTAAGTTCCGCTATCACCATTCCAAGGAAAAAGTGAGTACACCGTTTAAATTATAAATGGTTTTGTTCAATATTAATTTATGTCTAGAATTGTTAATATTAACGTCTGAAAAAAGAACAAAATAAATATTGCATCCATTTTATCAATGCGCTTGATTACCCGATCGGGTCATTCGCTAACACTCAGCACACTAAAGAGATGGGTTAAAGAAGGGAGGGTTTTCAGGAAAGGTACTGCATTTAATTGAAAGGAAGGTGGGAAACAATTTAATAAAATACCCATTTAGTAAATCCTACTTGTATTAAAACCCTGATCTTCCCGTATCACGCCATCCAGTCTAACACTAGAGTGACGTGCTAGAGACCATGTGACAACTTATACGAGTAGTAAATATAGTATAATCTTTTTCTCCATTGATCGTATGGATCGAAAACTAATAATAAAGCTTTTCAAGTTTTGTTTGCTAAAGATAGGAAGGTCCGGGTTCTACTCCCAGTGTGATTCTACTTGAAATGTTTTCCAATCTTTTCCTCTTAATTGTGGGCACATCTGATATTAGTTCATCCCTCCTCTTCCAACATGTAGTAGCGTTAGAAAAATGTTTATAGTAGTAAGACGCAGTGGACTAAATGAAGGGTTGAGGCAATGTTTATGTTGTACTTATCGTTTATTCATGATAATTTTATTTTGTTATGAAAAGTGACCTGAATTTAAAAGAAATTGATAAAAAATTTGTATATGACTTCCTGGAAAAAATATTTAAGGTCAAGGTATAATTTATAAGGAAATATAATGTAAAAGTTATTGAGAAATAGGTTAATTACTTTTACACTGTTTTGATAATCTACTTCTCAAGGGTCGATGCTGATGTATTTTAATCTCTTTCAAATAATTAGTGAAACCCTCTTTTTTAACATAAAATTTTGTCAAAGTCTCCAAGCACACAATGTATAGAACTCATTTAGACAGAAAAACTTGTACCCACTATAACATTAAACGAAACCGTCTGATTAGGCTTTTTTTTTTAAAGAATTGTAAAATTCCTTATAGTATCACTTTAAAGAGCATGAATGATAAGTTAACTTTTATTTGAATTGCTTTTTCAAAGGACTATCTAATGACTCCTTGATAAAATTATTGATTTTTTTGTCATATATACAATATGGACTAGCTTATGATATTTTAATAATATATTCAGAATACTTGTGGCTCGGTTACCAAGTAGGCCGATCCCTAAGTGAGTACTATTTCGATTCTCGCTTGCTTAGGATTATTTTCCTGAACATTTAAACATGCAGATCAGTAGGCTTCAAATCTAAAGGGTCACATTTTTGGGAATGATGAGTCGATAATTAAATAGAAATATTTAAAAGAATATTTAAATTTTATAATATAATTTTAATAGATGTCCATCTCACTTCATTTCCTACAATCTGCATTATTAATATATATATATATCATCCTTAGCCCCTTGGCGTAATAGCTAAATAAGCATATATCCCGAATGTTTGGAAGAACAGGGCGCTAAAAAAGAAATTAACAAGTTCCTGAACTATGTGGTGAATTAATCAAGCTTCAGTGCTCATGTAGATAAATATATATGTAGACATATACAAGTATATATAATATTATGTATACAAATTCTAAATGCACATATATGCCCTATTATGTAAATCCATTTATAAATTTAAATATTTTCTATATAAATATTATATATATGTAAATATGTAAATATGCATCAATTTATTTATACTTATATATACATATATTTTTAGATGTATATATGTAGACATATATATAAAAATTTTCAAATTTACACATATACATAAATAACTTTGTACATACAGAATATACATGTAGATATCTATTAATACATGTATATATATATTTATTTAAATCTGTACATATATGCATAAATACATGTATATATAAGTATTTAAATCAGTAAATATATACATAAATATATGTATAAATAATTATACATGTAAACAATTAAGAGCATCAAAATCTGACTATTATGTATGTATGTATGTCTTATGACTATGTATATATTTTATATATTCATATATATATATATATATACAATATTAGGAATATATATATATAAATACTTATTTATCAATCAATTAATTAGCAAATACAGAGTATTGTTTTTTAATAATAAATAGTTTTTTCCAAACCAATAAATCTTATCAAATTATGAACAATAATGTAGTTTCAGTAAGCAGTGGGGCTACCTGCACCGGTGGTCAGGAGGAACAAACGTTCAGTTCATCAATACTAGTGTGCCGGTGACTATAAATTCAGAGTTGGTGTTCCGGTCGGGTGTACCGAAGGCGGTATTTTATTAATGATCTCTCACTCTTCTCTCAAGCCAATGGTGGTACATTTCATTGCCTCTAAATTACACTTTCCTCATCCACCAGCAACTATTATAAATGAATGCCTTTTAGCAGGACACGAGGGGGAAAAATGTTAAAAGAAGTGAATATTATTTGTAATATTCAATGACGTAACCAGGAAAGGTATAGGGATTGGAGGTTTAGAAGGGTTATAAAACAATATTTCCCAATGTTTTAAAACACCCAGGTCTCATATTTGAGGCTAATATCTTATTTGAAAAATTTCTAACTCATAAATGTAGGATATATTTTCAACAAATCTATTATTTTTCACTCTCTCTAAATAAAGTTATTGATAACTACGAAAAACATGGCATCTTTTCAGTCTGTTCTTATTAAAAATATGTTTCGCATTAAGAATGGAAAAATAAAATACTACTTGAGGGATAAATTAATCTAGAAGCTAGAATATATTTTCTTTATTTCAAACACAATTCCGCCCTCTCCACAATCATTTTGCATTAAACCTTTTTTAATTTCAATCTCGTTCTTGTTTCGTTCTGAAAGCAAGCAAAAGAAACGAAAGTCATGGGAAGTAACTGGGAGGGTGTAAGTTGGAAGAGAAATTGCTCAAGACGTCCCTTGATGAATTTTTAATTTCTTTTTTCTTTTTTTTTATTTGTAGAAGGAAAATGAAAGAATTATAGCGGAAAAAAGGAGGGAGAAGGGGTGAGAAATTGAAAGAAAGAAGGGTGGGTGGGTAGTAATGGAGGGGATAATGTAAATGGCAGAGGGGGGGAAAATTGAAACGGGGGAGAAAAAAGAATGATAAAAAAGTTAAAGAGTTGAGTTGAAAGGAAGAAGGGTGGGGGGTGAAATGTTTTTATTGATTTGCGACGTTAGAACCGACGCCCAAGAAAGAAAAAGAGAAAGAAAAATATCAAAAAGAAAGAGAAGAGAAAAAAGATGAGATTAAAAAGAGCGTCCATCTTGTGCATGATGTCTTAAATTTGTGCAAAAATGGAATAAATAGTTGCAAATTTTGTATTTCATTTTTACAATCTATATACAAAGGAAGGAAAACTGCCAAACAGAAAAAATAATATTTAATATACTGATACACACCGAAATATATTTTTATAGAGATGTTGATAATAAACAAAATTAAGATTTAGAAACAGTGGGGGTGAGTTTTTTATGTGCCATTTCATTACTTAATATATATAATTATATAATTTATTGTTTACGTTTTGATAACTAATCTCGAGGACAACCTTATAGGAATATTAGATATTTATCAACAAAAGACTTGCTGAGCCATGTCTCTATAAAAAAATGTTTATATTATTATGAGTTTTGGGGCACTTAACGTACATTTTCTGAACCAACTGATTATCACAGCTCATGATCTTTAAACTAGCTTAATTCTAAACAAGACACAAAAAGATAGGTTCTACACTAATTATTGTCACCAATTATATTTATTTTGTCTATACTGGAAATCAATACCGAGTCTCTTTGTTAAAAAGTACTATGAGCTACTGATTAGCCGTATATTTATTACGATGTATTTTTAAAAACCATAATTTTTAATCTAATACTTTCTTCAGGCATCAATAGTGAAATTTAAAGCGAAATAAAACAAAGTATAAAAACAACTTTTTACGCCTTGGAAATAAATGATTTCTATCTTAAACATTTGAATTATTCAATCACTTTAAATATGTGTAGCCTTTTTCAATATTAGTTCAATTGATTCCACTAAAATAGTAATATGCGTATTAAGTCTAGATAAATCTTGATTTATATATTTATGCGTTAATCTCAGGGATTATTAACAACATGATCACCTGCTTCGGTGGCCGCATTGTCTAAGGTGTAACTATTGCAATAATATTGTTATTATTATTATTATTATTATTATTATTGTTATTAATATTAGCACCGCGTCTTACTACCCGTTCGGGTTTTACGCACTTATGCTAATGTATAATAAATAGTAAGGTGATTGTGAGATGAAATTGAGATCTTACAGTTTAACGTGGGATCCGAACCACGATGGAGGCCAGGCATTCCCCACATTCACAAGTTGTGATTAATACACGTCTTGTCAGAAGTGAAGGGAGAGTTTGATAATCGGATAAATCTGTGCCGGGACCGAGGATTAAACCCCGAACCTTCAGCACAGAAGTCTGACACCTTACTTATAGACCGCCAGGTCACCCCCTCTTTAAATAGACTAGACTATTTATGTTGGGATGGCTGGGTTCAATTACTAGTCGGGTATACTGAGGGTGGTTTTCGAAAATGGTTTTTCACTCATCCTCCACGCAAATGAATGTACACGTCCTCTAAATTAAACCTTCATCATCCCTAACTAACTAGCGTAGTTCTGTAGATATGCGTGTAGCATGAACAGGTAGTAAGAGCCAGTGCTAAAATAAAACTCGAACTAAAGGTAAAGTAAAGAGGTGGCTAATTAATGAGTTAGATCCCCACTGTGGGGGTCAAATAGACCAAGGCCTCACTTTGGCAATAGACTGGACTGCTTATGATGGAACGATAAGTGCTAGCTCTCAGTTGGGCGTACCGAGGGTAGCATTCCCTAAATTACTTTCCACTCCCCTTCCACGCAAATGCGAGTACACTTCCTTTGGATTCCACCTTGTTCATTCCTAAAACATCATCATATTTGTAGCCTACACTGCCATATAGATGGAAAGTTTAATGAGACTCAGTACCAACAATATAAATTATATATTATTTAACTAGTATATAATTATATTCTACTATCGATGCATATAGAGCCTAGTTTAGAGCATCATGGAAAACAATTGGATTGATAATCAATTAAATATTATATCCATATAACTCTAGAGGTATTTGGTGAGATTTCCATAAAAAGTATCTTTAACTATACCAGAAATGTTTACCAACAGCTTGAATTGAGAATAATTTTGCAAAGCTTGGAAAGGAATATTAAAGCTCACGTTAAAAACATGTTTTAGCACTTTAAAGAACGAAACTGCAGACCTCCGCATGGATGTTTATGTGAACTAAATGACAGGCTCATCTAGTTTTATTTGGGTTTGCTGGTAACTTGATAGTTCGGGGTCGAATCCCAGCAGGAGGTATTAAAGTGTAAATGTTCATAAATAATTCCCCACTTTCCCTTCATGCAAATTCGGATACATTAACTTTACACTATACTATCCGCATCTTTTATACCTATTAGTGTAATTAATTGCGGTTAGTCTGAACAAGTATTAAGATGCGGTTAACAAAAGTGACACCCAAATTAACGATTTATATCGGTGATAAAAATAAATCCACAACAAATGGTAATTTATTAGCAACGGTTTGTTTTTTGGTTAGTACGTTTAACTTGACTGTGGATAGCAACTTAAGGGGCGGAGTTAAGGAAGGTATTTTAGAGAAAATACACCCGCCTAAGGGTGTAGAGGGTGAAGTAAGGCCATTATTATAGAACCCGTCTGGAAAACCACTTCCAGTTCATCGCGGCAAAAACTCGTAAACTCATCCTCCCCGGCCCTGACAATTCTATCGATTATGAGCGTGATGCCTGAGACCACATGACCAGTGGTGTGGGTGGTAAGGAATGTTGGTAAACTGATTAGGCCTACTTCTAACTAGCGATTATTACTTTGATATTTTAGATACTAGGGTGGAATAGGTCTAATAGTTTGTTAAAAGTAAACACCTTGTGAATTATAAAAATAAATGTACAGCTGCAAATATTGGTGGAAAATATCTTATCTATATTAAATACATAATATTTATAATTATTTGCAATCCCTCGTGGAATAATTATAGCACTTAAAATTAGATGGAAGGGACGCGAGAAAATGAAAGTGTTTTTGCAGTTTTTATGTCAAAATATTGTTTTGGACAAAATTAATAAAATATTGCTCAAATACAACGATAGAATTAAATTTTCTTCACATGATGACCTCAAAATTTCTTGAATATATGTCAAGGATTTTCTAGAATTTAAGGATATCTTTTCTCTTTGTTTAAAATTGGTTAGACCCGCCTTGGTGGGGTAGTAAGCTAACGCGGAAGTTTCGTGTTAGACTAGACTGCCGAGGACGAGGAGATCCTGGTTTGAATCTTGTTCGGGTGAAAAGGAGGTGGTTTTCCTTCAATGGTTTTCCACTTCTCTCCACGCAAATGCCGGTTCACTTTCTCTATATTCAACATTTCTAATTCCTAGCCTATTAGAGTAATTAGTACTTAAGCATATAGCCCAAACGGGTTGTAAGAAGCGGTGCTAAGTATTATTATAATGTTCTTAAAATTGTTAGATAATGCCGTTATTTTCATTACATATTCAACAACTGTTGATATCAAAGTGTGAAAAAAATTAAACTCTATGTTTGCACTGGAGATATATTTGATTTATTTTGGCCAAAAAAAGTTTTGCCATAAAAAATTATAAAAACTGTCCTTTACTCGCATCCCCCTCCATCCCACCTTATTAAATATCTATAAGATCACACGCGTTTATATTATTTAGGACCACATCTTACTACCCGTCAATGATACACGCATGTATACTAGTTACACTAGTGTGTTGTGTAAAGGTTGATTTTAGAGCAAATGTTGCTGTATTTGACTGAAAGGTGAGAAGAGGGGGAAAGGATTTGAGCCCCATTATCTCTATCATTGGCAGTCTAGTCTAATGCGGAGGTAACGCCTTAAGCCACGTGGTCACCAAAGTTTGTCACACGTATTTTTAAATAACCTTATAAGAGTATTCGTGAACTAATAGATCCAACTTGAGCACCTGTCAAATAAATATAATATTGTCTACCTAGTACATTAT
This sequence comes from Timema monikensis, assembly GCA_902151445.1. NCBI lineage: Eukaryota > Metazoa > Arthropoda > Insecta > Phasmatodea > Timematidae > Timema > Timema monikensis. The sequence continues at coordinate 462,490 of CABFVZ010000076.1, read as the reverse complement.
AATAAAGGTAACCTATGCTATGACCAAACCAGAAATATTAAGTGTCTACATAAGAATCAAATCCAGGTTAAAATTCACTCAAGTCAACTTAATTGATTGTACAAGTCACAGGATTTCATTGTAAATCCTTTGCGTAACTTAATACCATTAGTGAATAATCTGCAAATCTCCCGGCACAGATTTATCTGAATACCAAACCCTTCCTTCACCTCTGATAAGACGTATATTAATCACAACTTGTGAATGTGGGGAATTTCAGGCCTCCACCGTGGTTCGGATTCCACGTTAAACTTTAGGTCCTCCACTCCATTTCATCTCACAATCCCCCTAAAATTACAAATTAGCTTAAGTGCGTATAACCAGAACGGTTAGTAAGACGTTGTGCTAATAATAATAATAATAATAATAATAATAATAATAATAATAATAATAATAATAATAATAATAATAATGATAATAATAATAGTAATAATAATAATAATAATAATAATAATAGTAATAATAATAATAATAATATATTAATACTGTTTTTGTATACATTAAAGGGCTTATTATGAAATTGCGAGCGTAACCTAACGTAACGTAGTATAAGATACAAAGTTTGTGGCTTTACGATAGAGAAATTGTATAAACTTTGATATGATAATCCTTGAAATAAAAACTTTTATATTAAGATTAAGGAAATTAAAATAATTTTTGGAAGAACTTTAGAAATTTATGAAGAAGGAAATTGTCTTTTTCTGAAGATAATAATTCCCTTTGAATATTTTTGAAATTTGAAATATTTGGTCACATCCTAATTGAATTAAAGTTGGTTTTTAAACATAAATAATAAAAATATTTGTTCTAGAACTACGGAAATAGTTGTGGAGAAGAATAATTTGTGGATATATATATCTTGTTAGAGCGCATTATCCCACTAATATTAGGATCTTGGAATCTAGAACTGCTATAAACCATCATAGGAATATTGGATTTAATTCCGTCTTACTTAGAGCTAGATTAAGATTTTAAATTTTGCTCTGCTTGAATCTTTCTATGTTCAATTGTTGCGACACCAATTATAGTTCGAATGAGATGTGTAAAGAGTTTTTCCTAACATTGACTTGTAAAATGTTATTTTGATACTTCAAGAAGAAATTACGTTTATAAGAGGGTTTATGGGGCGAAAAAATTGTAGTAACATTATTTACTACCGTGTAATTAAAATAGGCTTAAAGGTGTCTATAGTCGGAAAATAGTTTATCATTTCAAAATTAAGCGTACTATTGCAACATAATTTTGTTGGTATAACTTAAAGCCAACAATTTAGTACATCGAATTTTTAATTTTGACCCAGTATTCACGAGGGATATCCACATGTAAGTACAGTATTAGGTTAGGGATATGGATTATGGTTTATAAAATTTAGTATATATCTAGCCAAAATTACTTGGAAGGATTGTAGGGAACCCTTTATTACTCACTGGACGTTTACTTTATGTAGGCCAACCATTGATGTGAGCCCCAAACTTTATTCACTTATTCTTAACCTTCATAATTTTGTGCACGGATAGTAATTATATTACATTTCAATCGTCTAGTCCAACACTTTAGCTCAGTCGATAACGTGTCTTTCTACTGAGCTAAACGTCCCAGGTTTGATTCTTGGCATGGCCGGAAAATTTATCGTTCGTCTAATGTAGGTTTACTCTTTCATAGTGAAGAATTGACGCCTTTGGTGCTGGATGGTGTGTCTGTTCTATATTTAAGTTAATTTATAAATAAACTGATATGATCAGTTGGTTCAAAAAGTGCACGTAAAATACCTCAAATAAATAAAATTTAAAAAATATTAATATAGATATTTAGACTCACTTCAAATAGGATTGCTTGGAAGAAACATTTTATTTATATCTGATTTAGACTCTACATCCGAGAAATTAAGCTTGTTTTAAAATAAGTTAGTGAAATAAAATAAAAGTTATCATGATGTAGACCATAACGGTCTGTGTTTAAGTGGCGAGTTTGTCTTTGTGTATGTCACGTAAATTTTCACTCAAACTTCATAAGCCCTTTTAGAGTAGGTGAGTCTTGTATTAAACTGAAATTAAAGATATTATTAAGTTTAAATAAACAAACTAAATATATTCAATTCTCATCTTGATATGATTATACAATTAACAGCCACCATTAGCTATATCTTACAATATTACAAATTTAACCCTGATAATGTTCGGCAAAGATAATATTTCATCCTTTAATATTAAACTAATGGTCTAATTACCCTAAATTAATTAGTTATGGAATGCTTTCTTTAAGAAATTGAGATATTGGGAATACAAATTTTAAATGTGCTCAGTCTACCTTAAGAATCTTAGCTAGATTTTACTCAATGTAATCACGTATTTTATCGTACCTTTAGGATCATTATCACCAAATTAAACAAGTCTGTGAAGCAATTTTGGTGGCCTATCAAATTAAGCGTAATTATTCCTTAATCTACGGAAAGAACTAATGATAGTGAGTATGGAACCTCGCCTTACTGCATCAATAGGTCAAGACGCAAAAGAAAAGAGTGTTGGGAGGATATCTTCACTGACCGCGGAACAAAGACGAAAGATACCAACCAGAATTGTTGGATTGAACGTACTATGGGATGCTCGTCCCTCTACCTAACGCACTAAAGAGGTCAATTATTTTTCTACCTTATTTATTTACCATTTACAAAGTAGCTTACTACCCGTCCGAGCAATCCTTATTTAATTACAATAATATCCAATTTGGTCAGCACTTGGGCTGGACGTCGATCTGTTTTGATCTGGTTTGTCAGTGTTATGTTCCCATATGTTTGTAATGTGTGTAACTATTTTTTTAAATGGTTCCTTTCATTCATTCCACGCCAATTCTGGTACATACAACTTTTTTTTAACTTTTGTCGACCCACCCCCACTATTGTAATAAAAACTTGTGTAACAAATACACTAATGGGCTGACGGTGAAAAAGATTCGATGCTAAGAAATGTATTATCATTTAGGTAATAATAATAATAAATATTATTATTATTATACTTAGCATTGCGTCTTTCGGTTTATACGCTAGCATTAAGGTAAAGGAGGAGTTGGAAAACATTTATGAACAACTTACTACTGTATTAATCCACCCTCAATACACCAAGCTGGAACCTTAATCGTGTCTTCCTTATCCTTATAAAATCATACTAGTCCACGTGCCCACCGATGTGGGTGAGAGCTCTGGTGACTCTCAAAAAATACCTTTAAAAATTATATGAAAATTCTTAAGATATTATTCTAGATCTCTTAAATTCCTGGTATCCGCAACTATGATCACGTTATATAAGGAGTCAGGCTCTGTGTGGCCTTTATTTGATCACCAGTAATGGGGAAGTTTGAAGTCTGATTCTCGGCCGGGTATTTTCCTCGTAAAGTGTATCACATTCTATTTATACCTCAACAAGAATGTAACAGAGGTTCTCAAACATTTCTAGATTGTGCCCCTTGGTCATACTAAATGTCTAATGTACCCCCACGAAACACTTTCCCCAAATGACAAATGACAGGTTATCAAAAGAGAAAATTTCCCTTTGTCGCCTCGAAAAATCCCCGCAACGTTTAATTATCTTCTTACTATTTTACCAATTTTACTTTGAGAGCTGTTCGCTTACCCTTTGAAAGCCGTGCGCAAACTCTTGGGTGTACGCGAACCCCAATTTTAGAACCACTCTTTATAACTAACCATCCTCACCCATAAACCTCATATTAAGCCAATAATAACTCTTATGTATGTTTTAGTAACCAAACCAATGTATAGCCACGGATTTTAAATTGTACGATTGATTTTGTATTCTTTAAAATAAATATTGCGTAAGTCCAAAGATACTTGTCCTATTTAACCTCGTGACCAATATAATACAGGTTTATTTCTCCAAATTAAAAGCAGAGATAATACCAATAAGCTAAAATCCAAGGACCTTAAAGCACGTTTTGGTGGTCGAATGTACTACGTAACTCTCACAATAGACATTGAAGGGGAGACAAGGGATCAAATTCCACTTAAAAGTATTTAGATGGATTTTTCTAAAATGACTTCCCATTCACCTTACATTCAAATACGGTTACATTTCTGTTAGTTAACCCTACTCATTCAACCACTATAGGACTAGTGTTTATTGTTTAACACGTATATCCCGAATGGGTATTGAGACTAGTTGGAAGAAAATTGACAAACTTTATATCATGTTGCTAATTATAAAAGTATATTTATATTCTTCATACTGTCCTCTTAAACTGTCAAAAATCAACACGGAATCAAGGGCTCATAAACCCGTATTGGTCGACACGTGAACTGAATAACGTGCCTTTCAAGTAACAGGGAAATCTTTGTTGAGTGTTCAGGTTTTCTCCCCCTAAATGGCTTTCCATTTTCCTTCCACGTAAAATTCTGTTGTATTTCTTATAAATTCTTTCTCATTTATCCCTAACCTGGTACTGTAATTAAATGTCGGTAGCCAAAAAGGATAATAATATTTCTTTCAAAAAAATAGACACAATAAGATAGAGATTAATATAAAAAAATGTACAGACATTCATCTAGTGTGTTATTATGACATCCAGATTTGACATTACAAGAGGTTAAACAATCCCAGAGTGCTTTTGGCTGGGATTTTAACCAAATTATAACCTACTCATTTCAGAATTGGAAACTACAGTCTAAGTAATCGGCACTGATGAAACCTTTTGGTTATGTTTGTTGTTGCAAAATTAATCAATGTAATTAATTACTTAAATTGTCTTTGAGTGAGCCTATCACACACCAATTATAAATTAATTTAGATGAGTCAAATTGGAAATAAACACCTAACAGCACTATTATAAATATACTATATTAGTTAAAACTACCACAAAAATACAACATTCTTCATGGGAAATATTATGAGAAAAGGGTATACTCTCTTTTGAATACATAGAAATATTTCTTATTCAGACTGTATATATTCATCAATGGCATGACAATATACACATGCGTCAACACATGTTTTAAATATAAATATTGTAAGTTTGAATCTCCTAGAGGACAAATATAGGGGCGATGAAGTCAAACTTCTATCATAACCTAGAAATATATAACTACCTCACTCGGTCTTTTATCTTTCAAAATGATTTATTAAAGTAAGTGGCACATGTTGTATTGGTTATAAAAATAAAATTGTTTGTAAATTGTGTTCTTATATAACCATATTATTAAGGAAAGGTTCTTTACGGGATTTTATTTTACCGCGTGTTACTACCAATCCTACCTATCTGCACTACCCATCACACTACTGGGGTAGAATAACTTTAACTTATATGTACAAACATTTGCATGGAAGGGGAGTGGCAAACCATTTATGGAAAAACGTTCAGTACATGCAATTGGTGTTCATCTCTGAACTCCAAGCTATCAGCAAAACAGACAAAGCAATCCTGATGTTCAGTCCACGTGCAGTACGTGACAGAAAAATTATTCACCACTGTTAAATTGGGAATATGCTCTTTCGCAAGTTGATAGCTGGGTATCCTATCGTTTTGTTAGGTTAGTTTAAATATTTAGTAAATAGTTAGTACTGGCATTAAGAAAAAAATAATTAAAATGCTGACATTTTATAAAGGCCATATTTTAATTTTACCAAAATTCACTTTTGTACATATTTGAATACTAATGTAGAAAGACGTATTTCATGCGAATATTAAGTTTTAAGAGCCTTCTTATGTTATATCTGATAGAATTCTTTTTAAAGGCCATATCTATAAAGCTGTGGACTCCAACATATAACTTTATCTTCTGTAAACTTTGTGGAATTATGACCTTTTCAAAATTACGAATTAGTCCAAATTAGCAAAATAAAAATACAAAATATTAAACACATATCCGTAAATTTCACTATATATTATAGTGAAACAACCTATCAATATGGTCGGCTCTTGGAATTTCCACGAAAATAAAATTCTTCCACAATAGAGCCTATAGTTCAAGAAATTATGATAATTTGCCATAAATCCCTATGCCAGTGGGCACGCAGACAAAGGAGTTTACCTCGTCTAGTCTGATTTTCCATTGACAAGAAGGTCGGAGTTCAAATCCCAACCAGATGTATGTACTATTGTGCGTTTTCCCAAATAGTTCCCCACTCCCCCTCCACTTAATTATGTTGTTATAGTTCCTATAATTTTCAACTTTCTAGTTCCTTCCTTAATAGTGTGAATGTTTGCATAGTCCGAGTGGCTGGAACGATTTGCACATGATGTAAAGTGGTTTGTGTATCTATAGGCTATTCTCACTAAATGAGTAACTTAAAGAATTAATCCAGTGTAGACTTTGTTTGGACGTCATATTGAATGAGTGACTTGAAAAAAATATCGATGCTAGCTAAATATGCCAGATGAATAGGTGCATAAAAAACGATTTGAAGGAAAATTCTGGTATCTACAGGCCTACTAAGTCTTTGTTATAATACCGTTGAAACATTCATTTTAAGGGTACTTCTTTGGTAAGTGAGAAATTGCCACGCAGATGTTTATCTCTAACGCAGAATTTAGCTATACCATGTTTTATTTAAAAACTGGGTTCACTATAAACTTAAGTTTAAAGATATCAACAAGGCCCTTTTTCCTTAACATACCTATAATTTAAGTTAGATTAATAGAAAAATTGTGTGCATATGTAATATTAGTTCATTTTCAACGACTTTAACGTGTATTTATGAGACTAGGCTTGTTGAAAAAGTTTTCTAGATATAGCTTTCCTTAACAAATACAGTAATTTTTCTATAATCTCAAAACATAAAATTTTAAGATATTGGAGAACTAGCGGTGAACTCTACTCTTTACCATGAAGTAAGAAGGTTCGTAGTTTTCTTTCCCCTTTTTCTTATCGATATGACAAAGAGTGATTGTAAGTGAAGGGTAAAGGGAGTATAAGCTTAAACAGAATAGACAATTATTTACAAAATACGAAAGAGACAATTTTATTTTAAATTGTGTATTCTGACAACTATCTCACAAATTTATCGCTGGCTAAGGTGGTGTAAAATAGTTTTTGAATCTTTTTAGAATAATGCCTAAACACTTACCCGTCGGGACTGGGACATTTAAATACAGTAACTGTCTGGAAGTTAGTAATGTTTCCTTTTTTTAACATATCCGCATTTGCTTGGAGGGAGATTGAGAAAGTTTTAAATTATTTCTGGCCAGCTGGCCTGGCCGGGATTTGATCCTAAACCTTCTCCTACCGGAAAGCCAGAATATAACATATTTGATTGCCATTGATGCCGATGAAATCACAGCTCTTAGATATTAGGCTGATACTTGATATAAATATTCCTCGGGAACACCACGAATTGTAAACAATTAGGCCATTAGAGTCCTGTGTGTGGACCTACAATAACTGTCTCTGGATCTGATTATAAAAGTATTCGGTTTGAGTACGGTTTACTTTACTCATTTTGATTTTATATGTTGAGAGCTTAAAATTGCAAATGGCCAACATTTGGCATTAAAATTTAATACAAAAAATATATTTAATTTGATAATAAATATTTGGAAAGTATGGAGAAAGATAATGAGCATGAATTAAATACGGAGTTTTTTTATCTATATATAGTTTATAGCCTACCCCGTAAGGGAACGTTGTGAATAGGTGTGTATGTATGTATGTATGTATGTATCTATGTATGTATATATGTATGTATGTATGTATGTATGTATGTATGTATGTATGTATGTATTTATGTATGTATGTATGTATGTATGTATGTATGTATGCATGTATGTATGTATGCATGAATGTATGTATGTATGTATGTATGTATATATGCATGTATGTATATATGTATGTATGTATGCATGTATGTATGCATGTATGTATGCATGTATGTATGTATGTATGTATGTATGTATGTATGTATGTATGTATGTATGTATGTATGTATGTATGTATGTATCTATGTATGTATATATGTATGTATGTATGTATATATGCGTGTATGTGTGTATGTGTGTATGTGTGTATGTATGTATGTATGTATGTATGTATGTATGTATGTATGTATGTATGTATCTATGTATCTATGTATGTATATATGTATGTATGTATGTATCTATGTATCTATGTATGTATATATGTATGTATGTATGTATTTGGGGTATTTGAAGGTCATTTTATAAACAGTACTACTACCTATTGTGCTACTGTAACAGTCAGTATCTGTTAGTTACTATAATTACTTAAACAATTAAAATATATATCATACATAAAGCTATGATATTTGTGGCTGTTACTTTTGTTATATATTATCAATACCTATTAACACACGTACTATTGTTAGATTTTATTAAAGTTGGCCGCAAGAATTATTTTAGAATTTTCTAAACTGTTCTACCAATCACGGTATCTTAAAGATAGAATATACACAACATTCAAACACCCGGCTATCAGTTTTTCACCGTGTAAGATGAAGTCTCAATAAATAACTTTGTGACCATGTTAGGAACCAAATCTGAGACCCTTATATTGACTGAGCTATTTCGACGTACTAAGAATAATTAGGTAAGCAGCTTATTTATCCTTCTCAATTAGTGGGTACCCAACATATCTTGCTATTCATTATTATTAATTCATAAGAAATTTAATTTCAATTTTATGACAAGCTATCTGCATAGTTGATTGCGTATTCTAAGTTGTCACTTTCTCATTAGCTTGATTATTGGTGATGAGGGAGTTAGGTATGGAATCTTTGTTGGGTCTATTGATGGTCATTTTTACCAAATGGTTTTATACTATATCAGTGCCCTTCTACCCACCCCTCAAACACCCAAATGCGTGTGATTTCCTCTTAACTCTACTTTACTCATAATTACCCAATCAGTGTAAATATGCGTACAACCCGTATGGATAGTAATACAGTTTACACACAAATCATAACATTACAATTTAATTTTAAAAAATTACCTATTTCGTCCATTTAATGTCAAGTGTGTTGTTTATCTATATGATATTACTATCTTCCGAGTCATTGAATCTTTCATTGGAAAATGGGCCGACTGTCTTAGCGGTAATTGGCTCGATCCTGGTTGAAGGATGAAAATTAAAAAGAGAAATATTATATTTTTTCTCTTTCATTAAAGGGTATATTTACAAATAACCTTTTATTTTCATGTGTGTTAAACATTAAAATTAATATTATCCATTGTTATAAATCATTCCAAAAACATGCGAAGGTTATTATTTATAAATATAGTGAGTAAATATATTTATTATGTAAAATAACTTCAAAAATGCTTATTTTGAGATCAAATAAAATTCCACGATGGTTTAGTTATCCATATTAATAAAATATGTCAATATTTGTAAGAAGAGCTGTGAGACCTGTCCTTGATATTGTTAGTTAAATATATTGAACGGTAGCACAATAAAGTGATGTTCAAGTATCAGATTCCTTGAGGAGGTATTACATCAAGTACTTCAAGATAATAACATTCACAAATAATTGTGTGTTCACACTAGTAGGCCTACGAGCAAGTATTTCCAACTAGTTTTGAAACATGGGTCTTTATAAAATTCAGTAAAGCCACGTTTTATCGAACCCTGTAAGTTCAAAATTCAGAATAATCCAAGCACAATTTTTGTAGACGGGGGAAAATAATAAATTTGGTTTAATGAGAAATATATTTTTAGTTAACAAACTCAAAGTTAAAAGAAAATTGTAAGAAATCACGAGAATAAATGCATACTATAGAAATGTAATAAACACAATGGTTTTTCATGTAAGTACATTTTTAGGATAGCGTCTTACTACCTGTACAGTTTTACGCGTGTGGAGTAATTACACTAATGAGTTATAGATGGGGAAGGTTAAATCTTAGGGAAAGTGGTGGGTGAGTTGAAAAACTTACTGGTGAAAACACCCTCAGTACACCCGACCAGAATTCGAACCCCAATCTCCCTGCTATCGCTGGTCTAGTCTAACACGAGAATGATACATTAAGCCTTGCTGTCAGCGAAGCAGGTGATTACATTCATGTTAAAATATTGTAAGCTAATGTAAAACTACAGTAAATATTACGTTTTATACATCAGTCAAATGAATATAAATTTTATAAACCTCATTCAACTAAAATTTAATATTTGTAAAATTATGCTGTGCCTCCTTAACCCGTCCATATTCTCCCACTTAATTTGATTTTAGATAATCCTATGAATCTTCGGTGCCAATATTTCAGATTAACGAGGTTTTACTGGAATACTGTTTTAAAATTAAATTTTTAAGTTTTTCATAAAATCTTAAACATGCAGCAGTGACTCAACAAGCCAAAGCGTAAGAAAGAATTGTATTGCACTTAATTTCTTCTGACAAAATTGTTTGCAGTTCAAATCTCGTTTTAGATCATTTGAAAAGATTTTCCCAAATGTAATTTTCTCACTGTGGTTTCCACAATACTGTCTGCAAACTAATGCCAGTGCACGTTTACTACGTCACATCTTTTAATCTCTAACCACTATACGGATCAGATAAATAACTCACACTTTATTCGGTGGTGTTTAAAGAGCCAAATAAGGAAACAATGTTACCTCACTGAATATTTTAACTTATATACTTAATTGTAGTTTAAAAAAAACCATTTAGTTGGGATGGATAACAAATATGCACTTTAATGTATGTGAAAGACCGATACCTCAAAAAAATCGTGCTCGACACCCATCAAAAGATGTAGTTTGAAACATATTTGTTAAATAATATATCTGTGTGTAGGAATTTATAAACCAAACACTAACAAACTAATTAAAAAAGGGAATTTATATTTTAATATGAATATAATTAATAGCATGATATATACTGTAATAAATAAAGTAAAATATGTTTTAATGTTTGGCCTTTTTTTTTACAGTGCCATCTGAAGACGCGTGCCTAGCAGCGTTTATTAATAGGATAGCTAAGCATAACTTTTTTTATAAGGGGAAAATTGTTCACACAGGGTAGAAGCAACAAAAAAATACACGCCCCATCAGAAAAAAAAAGTGTTTTTGTGGATTGAAANCGAGTAAAAAAAAGGGGATGGGGTGAAAGAAGTGTGTCTAGCGGCAGGTCAGCAGGTTGTTAATCAACTTAGGGGCTTTTGGACCACCAATCCTCACAACAAGTAGGCAGGAGTGGTAAATATCTTGACATGGCAATTATGCAAACACACCATGGGGCTCTAACAGCAGTAGAGTTATTTTAAATACTATTTTAGTTTGGTAACATCTCTAACGAAGATGGTTACTGTAAAGCGTTTTTATAAGACTTATACGTATTTATTCTGTACAAAACTAATATTTTCTTTCACGTGGAGCAGTCATTATAATTATTTTTAATTGAAGCCATTCAAGCTGCACACAAATCTGTTAAGCACGCGAAGGAAATTCAGGCTCATCTCTTTTGGTTTGTAGGTCGGCGTTTAAATCTTGGCAAAAGCTACTGAAGGTGGTTTTTCATAAATTATTTCCAATTCTCTTTCAACCCAAGAGCGGGTATATTTCGTCTCATTTGTGTCTTAACCCACCCCAAATTAGTTTTTATAAATGTGGATAGCATAGAGGAAGCCAAAATTGCTCCTTAGTGTTATATCATCAAACTTGTTTTTAATATTGTCATAGTTTACTTTCTTTCGAGATAGCAAATCAATTTTTAAATAAATTAACCACACTGTTAGAATATTAGATGTTATTATTAACTCTTAAACACGATACCCTAGCTCAGTTAATAGTGTGTCTGTCTTTTGAGCTAAAGGTCCTGGGTTTGATTTCCACCATAGCCGAAAAACTTATCATTAGTGATATCTGGGCTTCCCCATTCACAGTGATGAATAATTCATCTATAACAGACGCAGCATCCAATAGTTTTCACTGAATGTTGCGTCTGTTATATATTGAAGTTATTTTATAAATCGTGTGCTGTTATAATCAGTTGGTTCAGAAGGGGCACGTTAATTACCTCAAATATTAAAAAAAAAAAAAAAAAAAAAAAATAATACTCTATAATAAAAAAAAAAAAAAAAAAAA
>CABFVZ010000076.1:435327-449548 GCA_902151445.1 Timema monikensis | reverse complement strand
TTTATGTAACTTTCAAAATGACGGACTTTCATACATATTATCATACATATTATCATCCCCTATTTTGACCCCTTTGGGGTGGAATTTTCTAAAATCCTTTCTTAGTGGGTGCCTACATAACAAAATGAATATACAGTCCGAATTTCATGCTTGTAGCCTTGATAGTTTGCAGTCAGTCAGTCAGGACATGTTATTTTATAAGTATAGATAAGTGATAAACGTGCTGCTGTACTTACATTACCAATATTATCACACTTGAAAGAGGACCTCCCATATTTAGTAACTTTGTGAATAGCTCTCTATTTTATGAGCTACTATTTTATTATTTTCATCCCTATCACATTATTATTTTAAGATTATTAAAAACTAATTTTTATTTAAAGTAACATTTCAACTATACACTTCATTTTTTTAACCACCATGATCGTTATCGTAGTACTAACGATGATTGTATTTATCGTGTTTCCCTACTTTAATTTATAATATTGTATATATCATTTTGTATATTGCTCATAGTAATTTAATTTTTTCACTAAACGGTAGGAAATAGATCATTATATTTTTGTGTTCACTTATCTATACCTCCCAATAAATCTGTTCTCTCGTAATAGTGAATTTCAATCTAACTTATTACAATTAGTCTTACATCAGAACCATTTCCAATTGGGTTTAGATCTTTTTCTTCTAAAGTTATGAAATTTGAAATTCCAGATTTAAAAAAACAAGTTTATAAATTTGTTTTTAACGATCTAATATTATCATTAAGTTACCATTTAGATAGAATAACTTTTTAAAATTGAGATAATTATGTCTGTATAGTGGAATATATAATTAGAGTTAATCCACTATGTAGGCTTATTTAATTGATTTATACTGATTTTGAGATTTCTAAAATTTAAATAGTAGTATCTTATCTTCAAAAATTTGTTAACATGCCCTCTAATATACTTATAATGCGCTAGTAACTTTCGTTCGAAAATTGGCAAAAGGCATTTAGATAAATACTAACTAAAAAAAACTAAAAGAAATGGTTTTCTATAAAAGAGAACTTTTTGAATCAGTACAAGATAGCTAATGTTGGTATAATTTGACCTTATATTTTACAAAAGATAAATTTTCATAGGATTTCAAGAACATTGGTTGTGTCTTCAAAGATACAGATAGCAAAAACGGAAGAAAGACGCTAATAAAAACATATGTTGAGTCCCAAAACCTATTTAACTCTTATTAATTAAAGATATAAGATACTTACAACTTTATCAAATTATTGGATTGTATATATTAATAATATTATTTGAATATTATTATAATTTAATTAACTTAATTTTCTTAAAACATATTTTCAAACAACCTCTTAATATATCTAAATTATTATAATCAGTTTAGTTGAAAAAAAAGGGAAATAACTATAATATATATGTATTACACAATGAATCCACTCTAAAATATAATTATTAATAAGACAAGCGTTTTACCCCTCAATTCATTCTAATTATTTTAAAATAATGAAAGTAAAAGTATTCTCCAACAATGTAGAAGCAGGAGTAGAAAAGTTAATATAAAAAGATTTAATTTTAAAGAGCAGTTGGTGTTCAAGAGATTTTTTAAAATTACGCACAAGGACCACAAACACGCATTGTTAACTAAGCCTCAGAGATCTTTTTTCATGGAAATAAAGCTTTTGGTCAAAGGAAGTCAGACTGCTTCAAGGGACGAATTTTATTTAGTGAGTAGCACGAGCTGATTTTGTTTTATAAACAATACGTATATTATATCTATATTATGAAAATCATTAGTATTATTATTATTACTCTTACTAGGGGATTAACTTTAATCCCGACAGAGAAGAGACTAAAATAAACAAAGAAGGGTGATGTTTTTTAATAAATATTTTTTTCAGACACACGTCGCTTACGTAATTTTTTACCTCATTCTTCGGTTCACGGCAAAAAAAAAGGTGGACGGATAAAAAATGTTTCTCTTGGGCTGGGTGGGATTTTTAAGTGTTACATGACACCTATTTTACACACAAAAAAAAATGTTGACCCAAGAGAAAAAAAAATCTCGTGTGGTAATAGACTAAATTACCCTCTTGAGGTTTGTAGGAGGGTTTTATCAAGGAAAGCTTACCCTTGCACGGTGTTTTACGAGTTTGTATGTATATATTTATTTAAAAAAAAGACTTCTTTACACTTGTAATGTAGCTAATTACTTCGTTTATTCATTGAATAAATATTTAAGCTTGTAATCTATCTAATTTTTTTTTTCAAAGCCAAATATTTTCTGTAAACAATATTAAATAATTAAATTAAATTTTGAAAATATTTAGTGAGATAAATAATTTTACTAAACGATTCTACGTTTTATTTTAATGATTTTTTGCGCATTGTTTTACTATCATTCTGGGCTATACACTTCTAATTCCTGTAATAAGAAAAGATGAGGAAGGTAAAATTTGGGGTAAATGTACCCACATTTTCACTGAGGGCGTGTGGAAAACAATTTCGAAAAAAATGTATGATCCATACATTTGTATGATATTCGAACCACAGCCTACTCGTCACATTAAAATTAGACTAATCAAGTTACACGTTTATTTACGTACACAATTATGCGGGCTATTTTACTTGTTGAACACACAAATTCATTTATATTTACGAGATACAGTAGAGTATTGATAATCCGACCTTCGGTTATCCGACATTCCGTTTATTTCGACAAATCCTCGTGATGTGCTATTTACATTGCTGTGCTGTATGTGCATGGATACATTAACAGTACTATATAAAAAATTTAATTTAATTAAAGGCACCACCTACAGTAATTTTAAATTCAATGATTTTTTTTCTTTACATAAAATAAGCGTTTTGTAATTTATTGCATTACAGTTTTGTATTTGCACTGTAGAAAAATTACCAACAGACTTTTAGTTCATACCTATGTCTGCATTTCTATTTACATTAATTTGGATTTGTTTCTCTACTCTTCCGCCTCATCCTTCACCTGTTTCCGTATTATCCGACAATTCGGTAATCCGACCACTTGTCGGTCCCGAGATTCTAATGTATTAGAAACGGGAGAGTTTGGTACAAAGCCAAACTATCATAATTTGCTAATACGCAAGATGGGAACGCGTGTGGATTGAGTTTGTTCCCAAATGATTTCCCTTGGGTTTTTTCTACACTCCAACCATATAAGCAATGCTAATAAACCCACGGATGGATCATTATCGGAGCATTTCACGTATTTACAAGTACTCACTATTAACTTTTATGTTGAAGTAATCGTATCTAAAATTACTAGCCCTATAAGATTCACTGACTCTGTGATTTAATGGGCATAGTTCCTGGCTATTGATTCAACAGTTCCAGGTTCAATCCTAGCACTTCAAGTTTATTATATAAAGCAGTGGTTCTGTAACGGGGTAAAATCAGCCTCGTGAGGAAAGTCGAAGAGCTATTGAAAAAATAATTAGTGACACAGGTCCAGAAAGATGTGATAACTTCCAAAGGGCTCGTTGTGCTGACCACATGACACCCTCAATACACAAATGTTGGCATTATCAACATGTGGTGGCTGCTCGGTCGATATATCTAGCTTGTGAGCTGACGCGATGGAATTGGATACTAAACATGTAAAATGTATGCATAATTTTATGCAATTGGATATATATTTCACGCTATTGCATGCTATTTTTAAATTTTGAAAGATGATACCTGGGCATGGGAATCGAGTCTAGGACATTTGGCTTATCACACTAAAGCTCTACCACTTATCTATCCAGGATTCATCCCATGCTCAGGATTCTATGGTCAGTTCCTTTGTCAAGCTGTGATTTTTCAGAATGTAAGGATATAATATCTGATGCGGCTGTATCCGTAATAAAGCTCATTTCTATCTCCCAAGCTTTACTAGTAATGTACAACTAATTTTACAAGCATATGCTTTCTCCGTATTATTATGTTAGTTGGTATTGCATAATTCTTCTCACGAAAGTTGGAATAACATAAGATTTATTATTCAATAAATCTATTCTGAAACAAATCATAATAAGCTAATTAATGAAAGAATAATAATATTTAAACATTATGAATCACCCCTAATATATTATTAAATAATTAAGAGAATATTATTTTGTTAATGTGGGGGGAGTTGGCGTATGTGGGGCTCATATATTTTTGTTTTCCTTTGACGGGGGAGGTCAGGGTTCAAACCCTGGGGGAATGCTATGAATATATGTTTCCCGAACTCGTTTACACTCTTTATGCATGGAAATTAATTTATATTATATTTTCCTCTTCCCTATCGAATTAGTGTAAATATGATAGCCCTGTTTGGTAGTAAGATGTGCTGAAACCAGTAAGATTAACTTTCTCAACTACATTATTATTCTGGTAAAAAGTAGGCTAACGTATTCTGAAAGTTCTAAAAGTTACCAAGACTAATTTAATATATTAATATGTCAAGACATGTGATATTCAATCATCAATCACTTTTGATACTTATTATACATTTTTATAACATTAATAAAATCATCGATGTTGACCACAAAAAAATATGAATGTATTTTATAAAAGGTACAGTACTTACTATAATATGTACACTCGACTTAAAAACTAGCCTAACCTATAAGCTTGCACTTAATAAGGTACACTACCCAATCCCTTATATATTTAATGATTGAATAAAAATACATTTATATCAACCGTAATCGAGGAAGGGTTCCTTAGACTTGAGCTCAACCACGAAGACAGGAGAGGAAAAAGTAATAAAAAGTTAAAAGTATAGCAGGCATTTGATGAGATTAATATTTTCCCTTGGTGTAGGCCTACCTATTCTCTTCCCTGTCCTACACGCAAGTGTTAACCCTAAAATTAAACTACCTACAGAATTTATCCTGAGACGAAATAACAAATAAATTAAATAATAGAATCCGCTTTAGCATTCGCCTGGAGGAGAAGTGGGATATTACAAGGTTCAATAAACCTTATTTACTCTTTATTTTTACCCACCTCGGTGGTGTAGATAGCTAACGCACTAGCTTCATGTTGAGCTAGACTGCTGAGGACGGGGAGATCAAGGTTCAAATCTCGCTCGGGTGAACTCGTGGTTGATATTCCTGAATGATTTTATACTCTTACTCCACGCTAATATGGATTCAATTCTTCTATATTCAATCTTCTCAATTGTTAGCCTATTAGCATGATTAGTACTTAAGCGTATAGCCAGAAATGGTAATAAGACGAGGTGCCAAGTATTACTCCTATCTTAAATTTAAAGCCACCTTTACCTTTTCAGAGAAGGACACACTATGTTCCAACATTTTCAGATACACGTGAACAAAAAGTTAAGTACTAACCTAGAGCTAACATCTGTATCAATGGCTTACGAGGATAATAATTTCAAATTCAAGTTATACTAGAGCACATCGGTGACTGAACGATCTAAGGTGTCGCTCTATAAATAGACTAGACTGCCAATGACGGGGAGATTAGTGTTCGAATCACAGACGAATGTACTAAGGGTGATATTTCCCCAAATGGTTTTCCACTCCCCATCACGCAAAGGCTGTTTGTTATACCTCCTCTAATTTCAAACTTATTTAACCTCAACAGTATAACGTAATTATTATATGAGCATGTAACTCTGACGAGTAGCAAGATGTGGTTCTAAAGTAAGTAAGGATTAGGATAGCTTGCATCAGTGAACATACTGACTTCATAACAAGCTCATCTATTATAGTTTTCGATGATGTTTCGAATCCCAACAAAGTGTACAAGGGTACTTTTTTCTTAAATTTTATAACTCCAAAAAACTTGGGGAACATTTTATTGACTTTAAATTATATTTTCATCATCGCAATCCACGAGCTTCCTTAGAATTTTTTTAGTCCTGGTGCAAAGACAATCAAATTAGGATATTATTTAATTTTAATAAGTCGTGGAGCATGAAATTAATAGACACACTTACTATTTCGTTAGTAAGTTAAATTTTGACTAGAATTGTATATAGGCCCTATATGTACATATATATACATATATATATATATTCAATATAACCTAATAATAGTGTATATGTTATTTGTTTTAATTTTCTTTGTTAATACGTTTATTAAAGTATATTTAGTTTAAAGGTTTTAACACAGCCACCTTAAATTATTTAAAGAGAAAAACTATGTTCATGATTTGTTTGACAATCGCTTTGGAGTGGAATTTGCAATAAACTATTTACTTATACCAGACGAATAGAAGGTGTTTTCCTGATAAATTCTCTAAAGCCATTTTGTATAATAAACCGTTCACACAATCAATTATTTAGAACAGAAATGAAGAAAATAAACACATTTTCTAAACGATTGATCTTCAAATGGATTAAGGGCATTTAGATGTTTTATTCAACAACTTTATCGGCTTCATTTATATAATGTATAATATTATTATTCTATTATTATCATTATTATTATTATTATTATTGAATTATTAATTGGCACCTTGTCTCAATATATTGATTTAGAGGTTTCATCAGTCTGTACGAGAAGAGAGGCGCATGTCTTGTCTTGTTTGGTTTTCTAGCATTAAAAAGGTAAAGCTTAAGTCGCAGATTGGTGTACTTGAGTGTTTTTTCTTTAAAATAGGTTTACCACTATCTCTCTACGCCCAATTACGGGTAGACTTCACCTTAGGTTTATCTTCTTCACCCATACCTCTGTGTTCAACCTGAAGCACATAAGTCTACAGAGCTAAGTATCCAGGGTTCAATTCCAGGCACGTAAAAAAATTATACCATCATTAAATTGCGGGTTAATTCTACACTGTAGTGAATTAATGGAAATAATTATCTTGGGATATTATATTGTGTCCCTTCTATAACCAAGCTAGTTTGAACGCTATGCGCTGATATAGTAAATTCTTTTAGAAAGTTCGCTTTAAATAACTCCAAGAAATATAAAAATTAGGTGGATAGTTCATACGGGTGCAGCACATTCAGCACAGAAATAAAATGGGAGATTGAGGCTCAATTCCAGTTGAATGCACAGAGGGATATTTTTCTAAATGGTTTTCCACTCTCCCTCAAAGCAAATTATGTTGCACCTACTCTAAATAAAAAATCTTATCATCCCTAACCCATTAGTGTAATTAGTGTATAGGATAATAATCCTAACGGGTGGTAAGACGCAGTGTTAATATTATTATTATTAGCACCGCGTCTTACTACCAGTTCGGGTTATACGCACTTACGCTAATGTGTAATGGTAGGGTGATTGTGAGATGAAATGAAGGACCTACAGTTTAACGTTGAATCCGAACCACGGTGGAGACCTGGCATTCCCCACATTCACAAGATGTCTTGTCAGAGGTGAAGGAAGGGTTTGGTAATCAGATAAATCTGTGCCGGGACCGAGGATTGAACCCCGGCCGCTAGCACAGAAGTCTGACACCTTACCCCTAGACCGCCAGGTCACCCAGTGTTAATAGAAGTTAAATAATATAATATGTTATTTTCTTTCACGAAGTCATTATTGACACATTATTACTATACATGAACCACATCATGTGTCTTCAGGTAATCGAATTGTTATCATAACTTAGTATTTGAACAAATATGACAGTAGAAATCCACATTATTAGTTTACCAAACCATTGAAGTACACAGTGTTAGATTTAATATTATTGGTGTTCAAAGGCACGTCAAAAAAAAACCAGCCCATGAACTATCGACAGAAAATCGATCTTTGTTCAATTGGATTGTCTAGAAGGTGTAGAACTTGTTTTTTTTAAAAGCTATCTTTGAAATATTATGGTTCTTAGTTTTTGTATTACGTGGACACTTAAAAGTTTAGAATAGGCTTATATCTGACAAAAAATAATACCATAAACGCTTCATTTAAAAACAATGTAATTATATACGATTATATTGTAATGACAAATAATTAGCACCGCGTCTTACTACCCGATCGGGTTATACGCTTTAAGTACTAATTACGCTAATGGATTAGGAATTGGAAAGGTTGAAATAGAGGAAGTCAACCCGCATTTGCGTGGAGGGAGAGTGGAAAACCATTTAGGAAAAACCACCCCAGTTGACCCGACCGAGATTCGAACCTCGATCTCCCCATCCTCAGCAGTCGAGCTCAACACGACAAATGCGTTAGCCAACTACGCCACCAAGGTGGGTTGTAATGACAAATAATTTCTTTTTTTAATTTTGCAATATTTTGATAAAGTGACATATTTATTTATCGTTTTATTTATTAAAACTGCGTATAACCCGAACGGGTAGTAAGACGCGGTGCTAATAATAATAATTTATTAAAACAAAGCCTCTTCAATTAAAGCTAGAAATTAGTTTGGAACTCTGCGCAATCTTGAAAAAGAAACAACTAAAAATATACATCAATTCATAAAACAAATTAAGAATATATTAACAAATAACTTTTATAAATAATAATAACAATAATAATAATAATAATAAAGAAAAATTAAAACATATAAAAGAGTGATTCAGACTACTAAACTACTTGTTAAATCACAGAAAGTCTAATTTTAGCAATTATTATTTCCATAATGGAAATCATTGGTTTTTATGCTTAAAATTGAAACCAAATTTTTCATCGAGAAGGTTGACTGCATTCTTAACAATTTATCCTAGATAAGGAAAATCTGGCTTGGTACTTTAATTGATTGTTTTATTTAACATTCTCTTCACAGGTGCATGTCATTGACATGATGTTAGTTTTATTAATTGATAGCATTTACAATGTTTAGAACGTTTGAATGTTAGTATTTTTGTCTCTGTCACAAATGATAGCTTTCGAAATAAAAAATTGAGTTCTCTTTCACATCAAAAAATTATAGTCAACCCTTTTGACAACTTCCCATTTGGTTTATTCATTTGGCACACCAGCTTGGATCCAAAGTGGTTAAGGGTTTAAAAAAAAGCCATGAATATAAGCATTTAAGCATTTACACATTGGCCTTCACATACATATTTTAAATGCTGACAATTTATAGCCGACACCTTTTATCGAACTTTATATGCTTTTAAATCTAGCCCTTCAACAAAGTTTCAATATTTAAACAAAGACCCACCTCAGTGGCGTAGTTAGTTAAAGGGCTAGTTTTTTGTTGAGCTAGACTGCTCAGGATAAAGAGATCAAGGTTCTAATCTCGCTCGGGTGAACTGGGGTTGGTTTTTCCTAAATGGTTTTACAATCTACCTCCACGAAAATGTGGGTTCACTTCAAATATGTACAAACTTTCCAATTCCTAAAACATTAGCGTAATTAGTACATGAGCGTACAGCCCGAATGGGTAGTAGGACGAAGTGTAAGGTTGTATTATTATTAATATTGCTATTTTAAATAAAACCTATCATCAAAGAAAAAGAAACCGAGATAAATGACTCCAAAATTTTGAAACAATTTGAAATGAAGAATATGCTCATCTACATAGAACCACATTAAATGACATAGTACTTAATTGGGTGTTTATTAACCAACAACAAGTATCATTAATCTGAATATTAGAATATTCAAATAAATTAACGTCATACTTTTAAAATTACATTAATTTATTATTGCAAAATAAGTCAATATAATAGAAGATGGCCTTAGTTTAAAATAATTAGTTGGGACTTGAAACCATAATTTAAACTAAGTAGAATTTATTGATCCTTTTTAAATGAGTATCTACCATAAGCCCACTAGAGAAAAATAAGTATATAACAATAAATTCCTCTTGATATAATCCATAGACCTTCTTTATTTAATATACTGTGATTTTACTAGTCTAAGAGTTACCAATATTTGATACAGACGTATTAGTAATATTTAACGCTCAAAATATATCACTAAACATTAACGTTCTTAATCCTGCTATGGATGTGAGGACAAAAAGGAAAGAATTGAAATTAGAATAATAACATGATTTAGAAAATTTGATTAAACAGTTAAATATAATAGAATTATTTTTCGAAATGTTTTGTTCAAATAGCTTTTAAAAAATTATTTTATTTATATATATTACACGATTATTTTGGTACTTTGACTATTGACAAAATAAGTGTGACCACTAACTTTAAGGTATTAACTATTATACTTTTAGAAATACATATAGTCGAGAATATTTATAAACCAATTAAAGTAAATGGTTGACCAAAATAGAAACCTTTCACAAACAAATTAAATTGGCATAAATGAAGAATACTATAGGAAAAAAAAATTCAAACCATTTCAAAACGTATGTACTCCAGTATTCATATTACGAAACAAAGTTATAATAGGAATTTAATTTTCATAAATGTCCAATATTTAAACATAAATATATTACTGTAAGTATTTCGTAAGAATCAATAATAAAAATACTAATAGAAACTCCCATACGTTTAAAATAAGTGCACGAATATAAAGATAAAAGATGCAAGATTTTTGATGCTATCATTTAAAATCTTAGAGAAATGTGTTTTAAATAAAGATTATTATATTGATAATCTTGCATTTTAAAGGCTTGACTTTTTTATTATAATACAATTAGGGCAACTGATATCTTTTACATACAAAATATATTACCAAACTAGGGAATCAATATATTTATTGCAGGTTTTTAAAATACGCTTTTGTATAAGCTAATCTTGTACCCTTACTAAATTTATTTTAGTATTTAGGAACTATCTATGTAATCTTACGAAATAATAGACTCTATAATAATATATTTATAAACATTATATATAATAAATTAGTGTTTTCAACACCTATCTACCTAAACTTAGAAAACCATTCCATACAGTAAACTATATCCGTGTTTCATTTCTTGATTATATGATATTGTTTATGTGAATTTATTTTAATTCAAAAACAATTTTAAGTTTAAATAAAAATTGCCAGAACTTTTAAAGTTATGTGAACGATATAGACTACCGATCGGATCAACCTCAACCGTCCGTGGACAATTTAATTCCTGGGCAGATGGACCCATACTTACCGTCAAACAGAAAGTAGGCCGCGCGTGAAATTAATAGCACTGATTGTTCTGCAATATATTAACTCAATGTTGTTAGTACAAGCAATTTTTTTTTTTGTAAAATACAAACCAATCTTTTAAGTTATTAAATTCTTGAAACTCTAATATTTGTATATCTCTTAGTAATATCTTAGGCTTGAAAAAGTGTTAAAATCACTATCGGTTCCAAAGTATTTAAACGCGAATCAACCTTAATATTGATGTCAAAACTCCTGATTAAACATTAATTAATAGGATTAAATTATCATCTTTAATATCTTAAGTATCAACATTTTAGAGATATATATTTGACTTGTCATTTAGATAGTATCGATTAAATTAAATATCTTTAAACGTTTACTAATATATTATATTAGTTTGAACTGATTACCGACAATATTTATTTAAGTAAGGCCAGCTTTGTTTCATATTAATTTTAGTCATCAATGGCATTTTTACATAATAACAAAGGAAAAGTAATCATTCTCTAGGAATTTCTAAAAGTATATATTTTGGTTTCGACTGTCACGCCCTTCAAATACGTATATTGGCCTGTATAAACTTATGATTAAGGAAAAAATCCTAACAAATGCTATACATAGTCAATTTTAAATAATATACACTCAGATACTCTGATTAATCATAAATTATTTTATTATAGCTATTCAATTCGTCACAATTTTATCAACCTTTATTTTTAAACCTTCAATAAGAACCCAAAAAAAGCCTCAAAATTGTTCACCAAGCTCCACATATAAATAAATCTACATTTAATCATATGGGAACGTATATTCAATTTGTTCATGTAAGACTTAACAAGCATATATACAGATGAATGAATATCAAGACGTGTCAACTTGTTATAGATATTTGTTGTCCTCTTGGTTGGTAAAAAATAAATTAAGGTCATAAAGATAAATAGTGACACATATTAACAAATAATTGCTAGTCACCGAAACTGTAGTAAAAATGCATTCATTTACACTTTATTGTGGTCACCACGTCCATCCACGGTTATCCGCATTTAATTACACTGTAGAATATGGATATGGAAGATAGAGCTTAGATATAGTCTTTTCACGCTTGTATGAAAGTAGAATGGCAAATCATTCAATAAAAACTGCCCTCAATAAATCCAGCAGTTATTCAAATCTCAACCCCCCAATATTGGCAAATAAGAATGTGAAGCCATCGATCAGGTGAATTCACCAATATTTTTTATTATATTTTTCAATTAATTATTATGTTTAGATTCTCTCAACCCTTGGAGAGAGAAGTATTGTTTTGGTCAAGAAATCTAACTCCAGATTTTGATAAATGTAGACGTTTCATGACCTCCTGTAACCTATAAATTGGTCCTACGCAATGCCATCTGCTTGTCCATCTGTATGTACCTTGGCCTAGAGCCGAAACCATTCAAATGATAGGAATAAAACTTGGTATTTAAGGCTTACATAAAGTTGCCATAAGGAGTTTTTGAAGTTTGATATCAAATCCTAAAACTATGGTTAACTGACTAAAAGGGAAAGAGGGAGAAATCGAATTTCTTAAAGTCTTATCTGACCACTTTGGATAAATCTTATCCAACGTTACAACAACATGCAAATTCTCATTTGCATGAGCAGACATCTTCAATTTTGATCATATTTCCGCCATATTTGAGATATGAAATAGCTTATGGATGTAAAGCTGAAGTATTTTATAAATATAAATCTTCTATTAAAAACATATTTTTATAGAACTAATAATTTCTGACCTATAAGCAAATATATAATATTTCTTATTACTGTCTTTGAAATGTTAAATTGATTGCTATACTCTTTGGTGGAAATAGATGTTCCTCTATTCTCAATGTTTCTGAAACAATGTATATTATTTTGTTTCACAAATCTCATGGGTTTTTAATAAATGCGTCTATATTAATAAAAATCTAGAAAGAAGTTCTGTGAAGTCCACCGTTCCATTAAATATATTCTTCTACTCTTTAGAAATGTTGGATTCTGTGAGCTTATATTTGAAAGTAAAATACACAGTAGTCCTAAAATTAAGATGAGCTATTAACAGTGCTGACTCTACCATAAATGGCTCAGGTGATATTTAGCAGGGTCAAAGTTGAGATGTATCCATTTGTTGATGCAATTTATTAACTTATGTACAGGCGAATACTGAATAAGATACTTTAATATCTACTTTTTCCATCTTGTTCTGTTAGGTAGAAATGCAAGGGACTCGACAAAAGGTCAGTGTATTTGAAGTGTTTATAGATAAATTTTGAATTTCTGTCACGAGCATAGTGGCATTAGATGACAAACTTTTTAAATTAAGAGAAAAGTTGTCATTCAACTCTAGGGTACCCTTGATATTCAAGTAATGTTGAGATCACCATGTAAAGAAAACTAAACTTTATGTTTCTATTGTATAATATTTTATTTATTTTGTCCAAACAAATGTTTTACAATAAAAACTGCAAAAACACTGGCCTTTTCTCGCGTACCCTACACTCCCACCCTAAGATAGATAAATTAGTTATTAATAATTAATATTAAACACCACGTCTTACTACCCGTTCGGGTTATACGCTTTAAGTACTAATTACGTTAATGGATTTAGGAATTGGGAAGGTTGAATTAGAGGAAGTGGACCCGTATTTGCATGGAGGGAGAGTGGAAAACCATTTAGGAAAAACCACCCCAGTTCACCCGACCGAGATTCGAACCTCGATCTCCCCGTCCTCAGCAGTCGAGCTCAACACGACAAGTGCGTTAACCAACTATGTCACCGAGGCGGGGGATAAATTAGTTAATCTATATTAATTGCTAGAAACAAAAGTTGCATGAAAAGTCCATAATTTCGTTTAAACTTTTTTTTTCTTCTTAAAGTACATTGGTTTATCAGCACTTGTGTCTTTACTAATGGTAAGATCCTATTCATTAACCCACGTCTGTTTTTACAATTCTATGGTAGGGTATCAAACCCAAGACTTCTCATTGTACCTGTGTTGGTTTTCACAGGTAGATGTTTCGTACAAATGCAAGGCCAATATTATACACACATAAAACAATTCCAAATTTAGCTTGTACAAATTTTTAATTTGGGATTATCTCTTTATTAGTGGACGTGGACTATTAACATTGGTATTTAAAATATTCATTACAATCAAAATAAATTTAATTTCTGCTGTGTTCGTAAATTATTTTCCTATCTTTGTTTCAAGTGATTGGAGA
>CABFVZ010000076.1:388172-435186 GCA_902151445.1 Timema monikensis | reverse complement strand
TCTTTTTTTCTCAGTGCCATAAATAACAAGTGTACGTTAAAGAAAGTTCATAAGAGCTGTTACAATAAACATATTAAACTGAAAATAATAATTAATACAATTCGTGTCGTTAAAAAATGGTGAAGGTATCAAGTTGTTTGTTGACAAAATATGAGACGAGGTGAACGGTTTGTGTGTTTGTTTGGTCTAGTAAAGAAGTTAAGACTACCACAAGTTGGAGTTAAGAAAGTCACAGTGCAGCCAACTCGCCCGCTAAGTACCGGGCTGACTTGGGGGGGGCATTCGGAACTTACGAGCAGTAATGACTTAAGAGACAACGCCCGTTTGGAGCGCTTCTATCCTACCTACTTCAAGTTAGGACGATACTTCCTGGAAGGTGGAATAGGTGTCCATGCCATATTGCCGGCTTAGGTGAAGAATGCATTGCATTACGTTTTCAAAATTTATCTTTATTTTGTCTTCATCGCTTTTTACTAACCAACTCTAATGTTTGCTCTACATCTTTCTTCACGTTTGGGCTGTACTCAACTAATTGAGTAACATTGAATACTTGTGTATTACTAGTCTCCTTGGAAAGATATTCAGAAAGTTAAACCTTAGATCTGGGAAACCTTGTTTGGAAAGCGGGGATGCCTTAAAAATAATTTACAAATATATGGTTTTACTTAGTTAAAGAGTAAGGGACTTACAGTAGGATCTTAAAGTATATACGAAGTTATTCGCTTAAAGAGAAAATGTGCCCAGTCAGATATTTAACTTTGGCCTTCAAAGTCAAAACCAAGTATAATAAATACACTATTTTTATCAAGAAGTTTACTTAACACGGGTACAGTCCACATATATACATAGGTATATTATTAGCACCACGTCCTACTACCCATTCGGATTGTACGCACTACATGGGTCTGATAGGGATTGGGAAAGTAGAATTATATAAACTTACGCGAAGGAAGATTGAGAGAACAAAACAGAAAAACCACCCTCAGTGGCTCAAGGCTACGATTTGAACCATGGATTTCCCATTACTTGTAAACAAGTCTACTGCGAAAGTGACTCCCTAGACCATGCGACCATCTAGACGAGTAACGCTTACTTGATTATCTTTAAACACACTAGCCTAGTAGGTGTATATTTTATTGATCGTATTACGCAGATTTTGAAATCCTTAGGGAAAAGTTAGTAGGTATTGAAAGTAATAAATGAGATTTAGGTTACCGGTGAGTAATTATGTTGAAGGTTTCTTGAGTTGTTATTTTTAAAAGGTGTATTTAAAAATATTTAAAATCTTTAAGTAAAATTAATGATAATCTTGGAAGTTAATAAGTAGTATTTAATTTAAAGTAGATATCGAAGTCAAATTCATACAAATATTGAGTGGTTCCAAGCACGAGAGGTACTTACTAGTGGAAATCCAATACTATACCAAATGGTGATATATATTCGCACGAGTTATCAATGGTGGGCTAGTTTGAGATAAAAGCAAAAAGTTTAAAATTACTTTATAAAGCATGATTCATTAAATTCCGTATGATAAATTCCATTGAGTATGTTTGAGGGTAACCCAAATCTAAGCTATATATAATTTTTTGAAATCAACGATGGTGTAAAATGTATATCTGTTTATTTGTTGTTTTATGGTGTGGTTTTTAAATCATTTCTTATGCCAAACATGAAGGATTTTATTAATTTATAAAAATTGTTATACTAGCTCTGTCCTTAACAGGAGAAGAGTGTTTAAATATATTTTCCAAACTGAACTACATCATAAAGGGACTCCCTAGTTCAATAATAATTAACCATTTAAAAGTATTAATCCACATGTGACAATAGAGTGGGAACTGACATTTTAATTGAACTGAACACTGACATAATCATCGATATTGTAGATGAAATGGCCTCTTTACTAAAACTATTGTTGGTAAGATTATCATATGTGTGAATCTAGTTCTGGTCTACAATTATTAAGAATAAAATTATAAATACTTCATTAATACATTAAATATTGCGTGCAGTTTTTCTGTATTTTGTACACTGAATCATAGCATTATTGGTAATTATATTATGTACACCCTGTCAATGATAGGAAGGAATGTGCTATGGGCAGCTATATTTTGGCCTCTTAGGCTGCTCAAATCATTAAAGTACGCTGTGTAATTTTATTAATTGTTTTCATTAGTCGGGGAATAGTAGACTCCAAATGATAGTGGATCTTCAACCACTAAACCATCCACTAATTTCAAACAATTGGAAGTACCAATCTATATTTAGTGGGATTCAAAACCAGTTATTTCATAGTTGCTTGGTCAGTGCCTAAAATGAGTGATGATTTAGTACTTTTATTAGATAAACTATTTTTTAAACAAGATTCTTGAAAGTTAGACCTACTTAATAGCACTGGATGTCTAGCTAAAAGTGATAACAATTCACTTCTGAGCTAACATAAAACTTAATGATAATAATAATATTCCCTGATACAAGATCTTCAACAACAATATAGTTTAGTTAATAACCCACTTGATGTTCTATATGGTGTATAAACTGACCTGATATGGCTAAAAGATTATTTTTGTTTGTTAAGACTAAACTATATTGATTTTAATGATTTTTTAATTATTATTAATATTATTATTGTTATTATTATTATTATCATTATTATTAGCACCGCTTCTTACTACCCTTTCGGAATATATGCATAAGTCTTGTTGAACTTGTGTAATATTGATATTGAAAAAGTAATTTTTATACTAAAATTATTATTGTTTAATGGCCATCTAATGCCATATTAAATAGATTTAAATTGTTATTGTTTTCTTTATTATTGAAAAAAACACTTGTTGTAAATAGTATATATTTAACTTAAATATTAACAAATTGTATATATTGATCTTGTATATTTATAAATTATATATATTTATCTTATGTATTTATAATTTCTTATATTTATATTTTCATATATAATATATATAAATATATTTACGTATACATTTATAGTTTTATTTTCATTCACTAAATACTACAAGCTAAACCTACATTTATGAATCTGAAATAAAACCTTTGGTGTTCAAATAAATTATATTAAAAAAAAACAAGCAACGATAAAGTAAAAAGAAAGTTTATTAATGTTTTAAATAGTAAACAAAATTATCCTTATCTCTTATAAGTGAATATGCTTTTTATCACATTCATTTAAATATTTTACGATAGTAAGGTATTACTCAACAATACTGTATTCTTGCTATCAAAACATTAAAAATTTCAAGAAAATATCAGGTTAAAGACGACCCTTTAATGAAAAGGTTTAAGTTTTACATGATTTAATCCACTCTATCACTGTGCCCGGAGAGATTTCTCAAGCCTTTCCACGTCCTAGAAGATATTCACGCGTGCCGTGACAAGCACGCGACAGTACAGAACCTGCCCGCATCCCTCAGAAATTGGCTCGGTTCATCATATTCATCATACGGCGTTTTCTCCTTTAGAAAGCTATATATTCACACTCTCTCAAGATATTTTAATCTCCCTTTCTGTTTTTAGTAAAAGATTAATTAAGATGCCTCAAACATTTAGTAAAACTTGAAGTGATATTTTGTTTTAACGTGTCTCTCACATTATAGAAAGAAAACGGATTTCGTTATAGATTGTCCAAAATATTTATTATTTTATAAATCAATTACTTAAGACTCAGAAATATTAGCACCGTACTCATTCCTATTAAATATTTAGTGCCTAATACGTCTGTGGACACTAGACCTCGCTCCCTCAATGGGGAAAAAAGATAATTATATTATTATAAGAATTATTTAAGGTTCTTATAATTAATATAACCTTAAGAGTTTTCTTAATATTTCGTATTGAAATATCTGATTTACCTTCTTGTTGGACTTCTAATTGATTCATATTCTCGGTGCTCAAGTTAACAGAAAACATATTAGTTCAATATAAAAGAGAATAACCTTTGTTCACGTGTTTCAAAATCTCAGTCAAGCAACATATGTCACAATTCATTTTAAAATGAACAACTAAACATATGTCCACAGTCTGCCCTGGTTTTGAAGAGCTTCCTTGACTAATTTAATTAAATTACTTCATGCCTTTGAGATTAATCGTGGAAAAAAAATACATACAAAAGATAAATTATAAATACTTCACTCAACTATGTCAAATAAATTTTAACTATAAAACCATGCTAAAAAATTATCCATTTATAACATCTCTCTCAACGCCACATTTAAAGGAGCGATATATTTTATTCGAGTCAGAACTACAATTATAGAGCCTTTCAAAAATAATGATTCAATATAAGTCTTATGTATCCTTTTGATCTATAGATTATTTCTAATTATTTGAAGAGAGAGAGTTTCTCTCACAAGCTTTAATGTGGAACATCTACTTAAATAAACAAGTTTCAGAGTTGTTTGGCGTGTGTAGTATATCAATAGTCTAAACTCTCATTGGTAAGGACGTTGCCTACCTACGACGTCACGGCCAGTCATGATAGGATTTCCCATGTCAATGAATTTACATTTTACTCAGCGAATTTTAAAGATATAATGTTGAAACAAAAACCATAAATTCTTAAATAGTTCTAAAAATAGTCCTATAATTTCACTAAATTGCTATTTCTATCTTTAAGTTGTTGTTTTTTGTAAAGGCAGTTTTTATGAATCCTCTACAACTTAGGCTATTTGTCTCGGTCAAGAAAATGGCCTGTAGGAATCTTCCTGCCAGGATGTCAACTAACAAAGTCCGGGTTATTATATTTCTATATAGGATAGGAAACAAGAAAAAGGTAAAAATTAAATCAAGTCAATGTTTTCAAGGCGCAAATATTAAAGTATGTGTGTAAACTTGTTAGAGGAAGTTGGAAAGGGTTATCAGCACAGAGACCAGACAGAGCCCTCTCAGAGGGAAGTTCTCATTTTATTCCCTCTTTTTCGAGTTTGTACATTGGCGTTTAAGTGTGATAGCGCTTCGATTGGTCAGGTGCGTCAAGTTAAGATGGAACCCGCTTCACAAAGTAACGTTCAAATCTACAAGTAGGCAACGTCATTAGGGGACGAAATCCGTTAACTAAAAAGTATTATTTTTTATTTAATTTGATGTTTTATATTTTAGATTCGTTCTAGAATTTAGTTAATTTAGATTTGTAACCCTGTAGTTTTGAAATTTACATTACGATGCAAGACCAAAACATTTTATTAATTATATAATATTAATAATCAAACTTATCAAACACATGAGATGACACTACTTTTTATTTACGTATTTGAAATATATATATGAATATAATTCAGAAATGTTTATAATATTTCCTTATTAAAATTGTATTACTACTAACCACTTCGGTGGCTTTATGGTCTAAGCTCTAAGGCATCTCACTCACAACAGACTGGACTCCCAATGACGGCAAAATTGTAGTTCGAATCCCTGCCGGGTATACTGTGGTTATTTTCTACAAGATGTTTTCCCTACCATCCCTCTCAGTAAATATGATTACCACTACCTCTGGATCAGAGTTCTTCCAAACTGGCCTTTGCCATAGCTATCTCAGGCCCCATGTGTCACTTTTAGATTTTTGGATTTTCTTACCATTAAATACCATCAGTAATTAGGATAGCCTATTTTTTCAAATATTAGTAAAGGATATTTACCAAAGTTGAGGACATAACTTGTGTGATGATTTCCGTTTGTTTTATAACTTTACACTAGTAATTATAACTGTTATTTGATGTTCGTATTTAAGTGTAAAAATACTTATGAAGGATGAGGCATGTATTTTTAACAATGGCTTAGGCTTAAGAAATTTGAAAACCCCTGATCTAAATTGTAACTTCTTCCTTATCTTCAACTAATGAGAGTAAGTATGCGAATATCCCGGGAGAGTTACAAGTCATGTTACACACACGCGCGCTTCCACAATAAAACACACACATAACAATATATTGAGTTTTATAAGAGATTTGCTAATATTGACAGCAATGATTAAAGTTTTAATTTACATAGGAACAATATAATTCGTGAATTATTATTTTTAAATTAACAAGAGTATAATGACCATGGACAATAATGAAGTACTATACTTTTACTATGCTTTGTCGATATCAGTACAATCGTTTCTAATTATCTTTATATTAAGAAATAATGGTCATCTATTGTTATTTTTTCAAACACTACTTTTTATGGAGTAGTGTTCAAAATAATAGGCCCAAACCCCATACTTATTCTTTATTAAACGGGATATTTTAATATTTGAGCAAAGAAATACAATTTTCCTAAGAAAAGAAACTCTGGGAGCTGAAAGAGGCAGAATACAGGGCACCTTGACGGAAGTTCACTGACCAAAGGAATGGACCTGTCGTAAGACATAACATCTAACAATGATAATACATATTATCCATAAACATATTTGTAAAAATATTAATATGTCATCCAAAAGTTTATAGGGAATACACAAAAGTGGGGTTGTGGTTTAAGGCATTAAACTTGCAATGTAGTCGATCACCATTGACGGTTCATTGGGGTTCAATAACTGAAGAGGAATAACATAACTGGTTTTCTACATCACCTTGGTTTCAAACAGACACGCTCCATGCTAATAATAACGCAGTTCCTATCAACTAGACTATTCCTCCCTACACTTTATCTTATGAGGTTTTGACACCGTGTCTCACTGCCACTTCGGGTTTTATGCATATGCTATAGTTAAGCTAATATATTATGTAAAAAGAAGATTGTACTAAAATAATTTTTATCTCAAATCGCGTGGAAGGAGAGTGGAAAACTACCAAGGAAAAACTACCCTCAGTTGACTCAACCGAGATTTTAAACCCAATCTCCCCGTTGCTGGCAGTGGAGTCTACTACGAGACGCTCAAGAATCTTCGACTACAGAAGTGGGGTGTTTACTAACTAATATACTATATAATACAGTATAATATAACATAATTATACTTTTGGCTTTTGATTATATATATATATATATATATGGGGTAGTTTAATTTACTTTATAATGGAACTCGCATTCACGCATTTCGGAGAGACAGTTCATCTGGGTGTATATAATAGCTTTCCTGAAAGAGTAAGAAAGCCAAAACGATCACCTAATATTGCCAATAAAATTCTAATTAAATCTGGCTCTCATGCTCAAATAAATAAAGCAATTTAAAAATAATAATTTCTTTAATTTTATATTGGTTACATAATGTTTTCACATTAGATGTTACGTGCTAGAGGTTGTCAAGTATATTGAGGTCATTCAATGCTAACAAACAGGAGGTATTATGGCTTAGAGAAAGTTATATTTATAAATGTTTACCAATAAATTTAAAATAAACCCGAAATTTAATCTTAAATTTATTCTTTGGAACATTTTTACAAAAAATAAAGATAACTAATATATAATATTAAATTAAGTTTTCAAAATAGTTAGGATTTAAATAAAAGTGACGTATAATTTTAACTAAACATTGCTCATAGTATATGAAAACAATGAATTTTTATTAAAATAGAAATAATTTCCAATCTACGAAGTTAAAAGTTTCTCATAATTATTATTTTCTATATTTCTTATTTCTTATACTTTATTCGGCTACATAATTATACAATTCATAATTTAAGAAACAAATAATTATTAATATAATCAAAATTTCTTATTTTTTTATATATAGTTAAAGTTTTATTCTAAGTCAAAAATACATTTTTCCGTGCTTTTCATTTATCTAAAAGTGAAATAGGTCAATTTAATATTTTATAATACCAGATAGATATTTTGCAGGGTAGGAAAATCATAGGTACCAACTATGCCATCATCATTAGGATTGTTATTATGTGCAGCTATTAGCATCAAATTTGGCACCCTTTCTATGACCATTGTTCCCAGCAAACGACATAGCCATTTCATTAAGAAGCTGTCTGAAAACTCGGGCAAGATTTCCAACGAAGACTGGTACACATATTTCAAGTGACAACACCAAGCGACTCTTTATTTCTCGCAACGTCATTTTCTTGAAAATGGCCTCGACCGTCCCTTTAATTGCCCTTGTAGTCTGATGGGGGGCAGATCGTTGGGAAAAAGGAGATAGGGTGGGGGACGAGTTTAAATAAAGTAGAGCTAAAGGGGTTGGGGAATCTGAACGAAAACAGTAAGAGTGAGATGAAGAAAATGAGTGTAAAAAATTTTTGAAATGAGAAATTGTTTGGGTGGAACTTTGAAAATTACCGTAGAAGAAGTTGAGAAAGGTGGGATGGGGTGGATTTAACGGGTTGGGTGGATGTTAAAAAAGGTGGAAGATGAGAAAAAATAATTAAAAGGTGAATATCTATGGAAGTTTTTAAAAGAAGTTTTGAACGGAGATGCACATTATTTTACGATAGTAGCAGAGACTCTTTCTTTTATCCTAATTTTACTATTAAACATTAAGATATTTTTCGAATGAATTTATAGCTCTAAAAAGAGTTTATGTTAATACATTTCTCGTACTAACACAACAACATTAAAATATTAATACATCCAACATTATTTGTTTGCGGACTTTTCTAAATTCTTAAATGATTCTTAGGTAACATATATTTGATAACAATGAAAGTTAAAATAGGTCATCTCGATCTAGTAAACCAAATCTACTTTTTATTAAATCTGTCTATTCATTACTCATAAGAATCCCATTCATTTATTCTGAATCTTTATATTATAAAATATGATAAGTATAAGAAGTTAACATTTCCATTTTGATATAATTCATTTTTCTTCAATTTTAAATCTTTGATCTACATACGCATTCTTTAACTGCTATATATAAATTGAAATAGTATCAAAATTACTATTTTTGTTATAATGTGAATTCTCTTTAAGCTGTTTGTTAAATAATGCTCCAATTGTTAGGTTTATAAAACGTCATGTTGGGCTAAACCAATAAAAAATTACTCTTCCAAAAAACTAATATTAAAAAAAATGATACACTTCAAGAATTATTTAATTTCTAGCATTGTTAAGGACTAAAATTATTCGAAAATCAGAGTGATTCTTCCTTGTTAAAATCATAATATATAAATAGGCTAGATCACGATTGTTAATATAGTCCATAAATAAGTAGATTTTTAAATAGCTTAAAAGTAGATAATATGCTAT
The DNA here is from genome assembly GCA_902151445.1 of Timema monikensis. Taxonomy (NCBI): domain Eukaryota; kingdom Metazoa; phylum Arthropoda; class Insecta; order Phasmatodea; family Timematidae; genus Timema; species Timema monikensis. Next base: position 426,060 of record CABFVZ010000076.1, on the reverse strand, counting down.
ATTACTTAACTAAACAAGTGAAATAATTGTTGTAAATTGAAGTTTCTTTTGCACGCTATCACGTCCCTATTCATGTCAAAGTCTTGTTAAATAAAGAAACAAACGAATATGGGGATATGAGAGGAACTTCTAATCAACGGGATGAGATGACTTACAAAAGACCGTTATTTGATTTGGCGTACACTTCCGGACCAAGTAATAAGGGTCACTCAGTAGACAATTTCATCTAACGTATATAATTACAAAGAATGGAACATGGGGCCTATAGTGTATTCAAGAAAAAGTGGTACAACTGCTCTTGTTAACGAAATTAAACATTTCAGAAATGTATATTGCTTCACGCCAGGACGTTTATGTTTAGTGTCGAAGCACTTGATTATTTATTTTAAAACCTAAGGTTGTTATAACGAGGCTTGGTAGAAATCAAAAATGAATTTATTTAATAGCTCTGATTAGATTTTTGGCTTGCGATACGACAGTTTTAAGTGATGATTCCCTTCACCAATTTAGACCAAATAGGATGAGGCAAAAATCCCAATCAAAGAAAAGGAAGGGCTTATTTTTGTAATGTGTCATAAATGTTATTCATATGGTAAGTGTTGACAACTTGAAATAAAATGTTTTCTCTTAATCAGGTTCTATTAGATTTGTACAGTCAAATTAAAACATTAAATCCGCTATTAGCTACAAAACTATCGTTATTGAAATGTATTATAAAAAAAGTCCTAAAATTGGAACAGTCTTAGCGAGCTAATCTTATTTTAAGAAATTCTCCTCCAACGAACAAAATAACTAGACACATATCAATATTTGAATTGGTGGTTACTCGGACTAAACCTGAAGTTATTCTTGTATGCTTTTCTTTTGACGGGAAGGTCTGGGTTTATATTTCGTCCGTGGGCACTGAGAATGATTTCTCTGAATCGTATTCCATTCTTACACCGATAAAATGTGGTCATTTTGCTTTGAATTAAAATGTTCTCTTCTATACCCCATTAGTGTAATTTTAAATAAGGATATTTTGGAAGTATAGTCAAAAAAGACCCAAAGAGAAAAAAAGAAGGAAAATTAATACCACCTATATATTGACAGTAGCTCAGCTACACTATGCGATATTACTGATAAGAATTTCGAATAATGAGCTAATAAAAAGTTGAATATTCTTGGAATTCAATTAATATTAATTTTTAAATATTCTTAAATTGTTAATCATTTACCCGCTTCAGTAGCCCATTGGTCTAAGGTATCAATCACTCTCATGTTGGCCTGGAATGTTGATGACGGTAATATCAGGGTTTAAATCCTGATCGGGTCTACTGAGGGTATTTATTTCTTAAATAGTTCACCACTCTCCTTCCACGAAAATGACAGATTACTCTAAAATGATTCAATAGTCATCCCTAACCTCGTTAGAGTAATTATCATTTATGCGTATAACCTGAACAGATAGTAAGACGCGATAAAATTTATTTAAAAATATATTTACTATTTAAATTTGTTTAATTTATTTTCCAATATCTGTATAGTCTTATTCTTATGGTAAAATAAACATACAGGTTTATAAATTTAACGTAACCATAACACATTGTTATATCACCACAAATATTAAAGCTTAGCCTGTGATCAATCACCAGACTCTTCAAATTAATATGTCTAGTTTACAAAGAAACAATCAATATGATTAGCCATCACCGATATTTGAAATAGGCTAACTTAGACATATTGTTAGCTTTACTGACAAAACGGCGATGTAAAATAACACCAGAAATGTTCGTATTAAATACTCTAATTTACAGCTTCTTGTCTCGGTTAAGAGGGAGAGATGTTTCCATCCTATGTATCTTAGCCAGATATATGAAGGAAGCAAAAATAATTTTACTAAAACAAATTAAAAATAAATTAAATGTACGACTAAACTATTTGTACTGCAAAACTCGAAACTAATCTCGTTTAAATATATCCTTATATATGCTATGTGTTGTTGCAGACATAAAGGTCCAAGAATATATGCCCCCATATCTACAAAGTAGAAGTGTTCCGGATTCATTTCTGACCTAGAAATGTAAACGGGGTTACGTGATAATAATAATCGCAGGTGATGCTAGTACTAATGTATTGTTGCCCAAGGGACACCCGAATGTACCACTAATACCAATCTTTCCGTGGAGGCTCTTTCCATGTACTGTACACATGAGATGAGGTGATGAGTGTTAATATAAGATCGTGGAGGCAATAAAGAGCTTAACCTACCAAAACCATAATTAATCAAACCCTGATGGCATAAGGAATTATTTCCATTTCTATAAAAATCCCTCGGTACCATTCAGGAGTCGAATCCAGGACCTCTAAGTCAGCAGCCACGAGCTCTGAACACTATACCATGAGGCCGGTTAGATTAACGTATTGATTAGATGTATTTGAATACGTGATAAGCGTATTCACCGCTTATAAATAGTATATATACATATAATTTCTAAAATGTTCAGTTCTTATTGGAGGAAGTTGAGCTAAATTATTTCATGCAATATTTATTTAGAAAAATATTTACAGATAATTATTTCATATAAGCTTGTTCATTTTTCATAATTAAATCTTTCGTTTGCTTTCAGTGTCGACATTTGTATTAAAAAGAAATATCATAACTGTTATAGAAAAATCCATGTTTTTTAAAGAAATTATAAGCAATTCTTTTACAAAAAATTAAATATTTAAACAAACAATATTTTAATAATAATAAACATCATTAACTATGTGAGTTTTTTTTTTGTGTGAAAAATTGTCACTTGATTTAATTGGATTGATAATATTATTTTGAGCTAAAAGGGACCATTTTATTTTCAAAATTACAGTTAATGAATTAAATAAAGATCGTTTAAAAAAAAAATATATATATATATAGGTCCCTTATAAAAATTATAGTTTTTACCGAATACCATTTTATATTAACTAAACATGTTATGAAATTATTATCTGTTCAAAAACATGTTATTATATCATCATTATACAAGATATTTCAACAATGAAGAATACTTGTAGTAGGCATATAAAATTTTATTCAATCCAGCCAGAGATTTCAAATTATTTAAATACGTTAAAAAAAAGATATTATATGTATATATTACGGGTAAAGTCTGAATCCGGATAGAGTCAACCATAACTAGATAAAATTGACATTATCCAAAATGTATAGCTAATGTTGAGTGAGAGGTGAATGAATAGAATTTTTTGAAGATTAGCTAGATAATATTGACATTATCCACCCGCACTTTGATAGTATCAATTTCTATGGTTGAGGCTATGTTAGTTAGGCTAGATAGGTTAGGTTAACTTAAACTAGGTAATGAGAATTTAGGCTATGTTATATTAGTTTAAGTTAGGCTAGGTTAACCCAGTTTGTGTTAGTGGAAAACAAAGCATAATATGATCATTTCGAATGTTAGTGCACTGCTACGATCCAATTTACTGTTCAATTTCGAACTATTGTTGCAAAATAAAATTCGTATTGAAACGTGCTTAGTTTTACAAACATTATTCAATGTTACACAAGTCTTGCTGGATAGTGTCGATATTATCCAGATAGTTTCGTAAATGAGATAAATTACTTTATATTTCTTACTCTAGCCACTGCACCTGAATAATGCTGACATCTCCAGGCTAATCTCGATATTATTTAGATTTCGCATATTACCCATTACATCTACATACTGAATTACGCCATTTCAGTTTATTTCCTATAATAACACTTATTTAAACTTTGCTTGGTAATTATTACTAAGGTTTATAAATATTCAGGATAGATAATAAATAATTTTATAAATACAATATATAGTTAAATACAAATAGCTAGTTGAATGGCAACACAGATAAAAGTTTATAAAATACAAAAATATGTTTTTTGGCAACATTAAAAAGTTATTATATGACCAACGTTGATAGCCTACTATAGGTACTGTACGTATAATGTGAGAAATTAAAATCATTTTATTAGCTTTATAAATATATTATAATAGTTCTGGTAAATTTGGTTACCATCCGATTAGTAAGGCAATCACACATAAGATTTTTTTCTTCTCAAATCCGGCCTAGGTATATATATTTTAAATATAATTCGACTAATTTGTGTAAAATAACTTATTTAATAATTTATATTAGTACACGTAAATTATGTATGTTCATATATTGTACTAATAATTTATATACGGGAATAATTTGAAGAGCAAAGATTTAGTAAATTGTTTTGGAATTTTATAAATCTAACTAAAAATATATTAGTTATATTCCAAATTGTTTCATTACTAATACAGTATATTTGAAATATAATTTCTCTAAACAGACTCATTTGTTTATTCAATAGTTTAATTCATGCATAAAAAACAAGATTGCTGGGTCTGGGAAGGTATTACGTCTCATCGCTTAGTCATCAATTTGTCATCCCTCCTACATTCCCTCCGTCATCGTCAGCTGTTTTCTATAGAGCTCTTGTTTTTACTTAAACTTTGAATTATTTTCTCTCCTTTGTAGCGTATCCCTTTCTTTACGCATTTTTGTAACTTAATATTCGTCAATACTCCTCGGTTCATTATATTTATGTACACTCCTTCCAGATCTACGTTATTACATAGCAAGAAAACGAATGATTAATTTTGTTTTACTTTTATTTAAATACATATTTCTAGACAGTTGGATTTTAATGACGAATTTCTTTTAATTAAAATAAAAAATTTAATTCTCAATATAGCTTAGATCAAACGATTTTGAAAGAGTTAGAAAGATCAATAATAAACTCCATTTTCACGTTATGGAGCGACCATAGTTCCAAGCATCACCGCTAGGTCAGTAAATGGCGTCTGTAGAGTGGATCAGCCATACCCTGTGTGGTGAAAGAAAACTTTGAAAATAATTTTGATAAAGATATCATCTCTACTACTTTAGATCTATTTTAGATAATTAGTTTATTTATGTACTTAATGAATACAAATTTTGTTTAGCTGTTTATTTAAAATGTAAGATGAACAAATTACATTTGCATATAATATATAAATATTGTTTATTGGACGATTTGATTTATTGGCCTAAGATGGAGACCTATAATGTATTTTTAAAATTAATATTATATGTATTTATAAAAGTGAGCTAGTTTCTGATAAGCTTGGTAATTAATCAATATTTAATTAAATAAATTTAGTAGATATTTTAAGTTAGGCCTATATTGTTTAATAATGTGCATCGTAGTATAGTTTATATTTAAACTAAACAAGGACGTACTTAGAGTTTGTATCTTGAGTAGCTATAATTTTAAGTTATAAAAAAATAAAGCTAAATATGTAATATAAAATAGTCTTACGTATATAGTACAGTAATAAAATATTTGCTAAATAGGCCTATATGTTATTCTTTAAATTATTTTATCACACATACGTAGATTTTGAGAGTAAACATTAGTTTTAATCTATACAGCTCAACTATTTTAATATAATTAAAAACAAAAGGTTCTCATAGCAGGTATTAATTATAATTCACGGTTCAATCAGTTGAATTGAATCAAATAATAACATTGTTCAAAGTAATATTTTAATATAAATCCAAAATATATTAGATTAAATAAGTATAGCAAATACCTATGATAATATATGTTTATTAATTTCAAGAATATTGAAATTGATATAGTTATTTATTTATAAAAAAAGGAAGAAATTGCCCGAATGGGTGGGCATACATATTGAATGTCAGGATTGTCTGGTCTGGTTTACTGGTGATGGAAAAACCAGGGTTCAAATACCAGTTGGGTGTAATGAGGGTGAATTTCCTTAAAGAATTAACCTAAGACTCTAGGCAAATAGTGGTAAATTTATTTTAAACCATAAGCTTTTTACGTCCTACCAGGTTAGATAGATTAAATTGGATACCGTCTGGATTGATAGCATAATTCTATGGAAAAATTGTCATCTTGAATTATATTATTAATTTAAATATATAATTATATACTGAGAATATAACGGAATAATTTGGGAATAATAATTTTACTTGTTTTAAAATATTAGAAAATCTACATTTGCTTAGAAAAATAATTATATAAATAGTAAATATATTAAATTTGAAAATTAAATATATCATTATTAATTCATGTTAATAATATTAGTACAAGCTCTGTTGGGCATGCCATTTATATTTCAAGCCAGAGCGGGTGACGAGGTGGTAATTATTCAACTTATGGTCATTCATTATGAGTAGTTTTTTTTCATGATTTCATATTCTTATGCCATGCAAATTCAGGTATATTAAATTCATAATAGAATCTAATCATCCCTACACTATAAACATAACTAAATATGAAAATCTCGATCGTGTAGTAAGATGAAGTAAAAAATATAAAATAAACAATAATTACGTTTTACTAAATTTAAATGTGAATAGCTCTTCATATTAGTCTAAGAGTTTGAAAACGACAACTGTATTGGTGTGCACGCGGATGAATTTATGGAATCATCTGGTATAGATTTCTGTAACATGGGTATATATGTGTTCAGATTCAAGCTGGGTGTACTATATTTAATTTTCAATAAGTTAACCCCACTCTATATCAACGCAAATACGGCTATACTTATTTTCCTTATCTACCCTCCTCATACATAAACCTAAGGAGAAAACTATCATGAAGTAAGATGCGGTGAACATACACAACCTAATCATTGTTATACTATATAATACTTCCAACAAAAGATTAAATGTATCTGCTAATGTTCAATCTAAACAGTCACAATAAGTAGAAAATATTGATAAAAATTCTTATTTTTGGTCTAAATAATGACACATCATTACGAATAGACGTATACATTTAATGCCTAATGCTCACAAAATAAATTGATTATGTATACTAGAGTAAGTATTTGATTTTTTCTTACCAATGTATTATTGTTTTATAGTTCCTTGTAAAATATATTTAAATATTTAGATAGATATAATGAATAAGTTTAAATTTTGTCACCATCACATCAGTTGACATTTTTTTAAAATAATAATTCAAATTATGTTTTAATCGACACATTGATAAATAAATGAAAACACATTAGATATTGACACACACAATTGTATTTGTTACATATAAAATTCACTGCCTTGGTAAATAATCTCTAATACTGGATCATTCCCAAACAGCGCATGTATATATCAGTCAAATATATCCCCTCCTTAAGGCCATTTAAGAATTGTAATACAATAATCACATATTCTTCTTAAGAAAATGATTTTGTATAGTTTTTTAAACAATGTCCAAATTTCCTGAATAGTTTTTTTTAAGTTATACTAGTGTCACCAATCAGAAAATAGACATTCTCTTAAACCTGTTTCTGAAACTGGAAGGGGGAGGTTTCTTGAAGAACCAAACAATAAGAATTTAAAAATGGAGTCTTAGCATGAAAAAAAAGTACAATAGTTGGAATTTTCATTTGGTCACACATTCTAGAAAGCCTATTACGTGGCAAAAATAGTAATCTGATTAAATTATAAATTACGAGAATATGGTGATTAGTTTCCCAAGTCTGGTATGTTTGCAAAGATATAGAAATATAAATGTTGGTAATGAAAAAAAATTCACAAAAATATATATTATATATTCGAAATAAGCTCTTTCATAAAAATGTATATCAACTATACCAGAAATTATGTCAGAGTACTAAAACTAAATCAACTTTATTAAACAAATTATATTTGTGTTATTAAGTAGTGTTTTTTAAAGCACCACGTCCTTCTACCGGTTCAGGTTATAAACGCCTAGTAAATAGAAAATTCATTTTTATGGACAGTAAATCTGACTACTTAGCTCAGTTGGTGGTATGTCACCCTAGTGAAATAAGCATTACAGGTTTGATACCTGGCATGGTCGAAAATGTATCATTAGTGATATTGGGTTTCTCCATTAACAGTAATGAAATAACAACTTAGGGCTTGATGTTGTGTCTGTTCTAGATTGAAGCTAGTTTATAAGAAGTGTGCTGATATAATCAGACAGTTCCAAAATTGCAGGCTAAATATATCAAATAAATGAAAATTTATGTGGGCAGTCATTTGCTTGGTAAATATATTAATGTTGGTTTAAATTGTTTATTGTGAAATTAGTTTAATAAGGTTTTTTCAAGTTAGCAATAGCATCTAGTGCAAAAACACATATTTATTTTAACTAAGCGATTTATGCCCACTAATAATTTTTTTTTTTATTTTTCACACTGCATCTTACATGTAGTTTGGCCTACAGGCATATATATTATATGTGTAAATATGTATGTATATACATATATTATATATGCATATATGTATGTATATACTTATATATATTTTATAAGTATATATATTATGTATGTATATATGTATATACTTATATATATTATATATGTATGTATGTATATGTATACTTATATATATTATATATGTATGTAAAAATATAAACATAAACATAAATTATTATGCAAAAGTTTAAGGGGTGAAGAAGTTATAATTTAGAGAAAACAATTCTTCCCACATTTGTTTTGAGGGAAACACAAATATTGCACATGCAATCTCATATTGAGAAAGCATTTAAGGAAAGGCTTTGCTCACCACACGCTGTTTGAATTCGAACATTGACCTCTCTTTCATCAGAAAATCAAACAAGATAATCCTGATGTTTTGTTACCGTCCTCGCCATTTCGATTAATAATACTTTACTAATATCTTTGCCGATGGGCACTTGTTTCAAAAGCCAAGCTCATTCATAGCTTTATTTACCAGCGGGGAATTCGTGATTTGAATCCTAGTTGTGCATACCAAAGGGATGTTTTTTCAAAACTTTTCTTATCATTTACATGCAAATGCATCTACATTTACTAAGAATTTATCTTTCTCATCCCTAGTACATTATATATTTTAATAGTTTTTCATATAAACGGAAAGTATCGTAAGATTTGATGAAAAAAATACATTAATCATTCTATTATTTGGTTAATATATTTTTCTTTGTTATTTATTTCGTTTAGCACCACGTCTTGCTACCCATTCAGGTTATACGCTTTGATATAGTTAATATTACAGATTGACAACACTAGTATTAGAATATGAAATAAAAATAATTAAATTCTGTTCATTGAGAAACGAAAACCTTATTAATTGAATCGAGCCCGGGACCTTTTGCTTCGCCAATCAATGCTCAACAACTAAGCCATCCTGGTTCTTCTTATATAAAGAGCCATCTTTTACTTAATTTCAGCTATCGGTACTATTCTGTAGATAACCATTATATATCGATTTGTGATACATACAAATTGAAGTAATAATACAAATTATTAAGATTTTGTAAAACAAAATAGACCATGGACTAAAAGTGAATAATTAATCGTGCTTGGTAAAACAGTAAAAGTTAAAGGAAAAAACCCAACGATCTCTCATATTCAATTAACGTTTAGTCCTAATATTTAAAATCAATAGTGGTTTTACATATAAAGTGGAGTCTAAGAAATGTGTGAATTATGCGAGTAGATCTCAGACGCTGTACACCACATTTATAAAATAATTTTTTGTGAAAAATATGAAAAAAAAATTTACAAGTGTTAATTGAATTTTTCGCTAAGTTTATCTTAGATTCAGTTCTTATAAGTAAATTCCTTAAACAGTGCACAGAAAAACAAATGAAAAAATATCCGTATTTGATTTTTTTCAGTTAAAAATAAATTTGCCAATCATTTATAAATAGGCCTACAGTAAAGTTATTATTTTGCTTACCCAGTCTTATGGCTATCAGCATATTTACACTATTGGGCTAAATATGGGAAAGCTAGAATTTAAATGAAAGGCATCAAGATTTTCGTTAAGGTGGAGTGTAAAATTATCTAGGCGAAAACACATTTAGCACACCCAACCGGGAATCGAACACTCACTTTCCCCAACAACTTTAGTTCATTCTATCGCGAGAGTGTCACATTACACCACGGAACCAGTGAAACAGGTCATTTATCTATGATCATTATGAGAAAATTGTTCTAAAATTGTATTCATTTATGCGATTATTATGTTTACAGACAACTTAACGTAAATCTGTACTTAAATATAAGGGCTGTTGTTCATTGATGATTTGTTGCACTTCGAATTAGTTTTTAATTTTTATTAAATATGCCTAGTTAATATTTTAATTTCCTAACCTGTTATAGGTAACGTACCTGTTTAAGGAATTTATAAAATATCCTTTTGTACAAGAACTTAGCATTGGATATTAAAAAAAAGTGTATACGAGTAAACTTTTTAGCTTTGCTAGAGTTAGTTTTAACATAAAAGAATTCTATTTCTAAAAATGGTACACTCAACTCGAGCAAATTAAACAATAATTCCCAACTATCTAAACTATTCCTCCATTTTTATTAACATGGTTTTGTGTTAAATAAATGGTTACAACAATAATATATGTAGCAATCTGACATTTAAAGAGAAAATAAAATTGTGTCTCTGTTCATTACCATACACTAGGGTTTCATAATCCTCGCGAGGGTTGGAGCGAAAGAGATTCTAGCAGAGAGGGTTGTCAATTACATTCTACTTGGTGACGACGTAAAGGGAATTTATCGTATTGTTATGCATAGTACACTCCGTTTACCGTAAGGGGCTATACCTTCTATACTATGATACCATGGCCCGATCTTATAATCTAAACCATAATGTAACAAAACACGGTATGCTTGATAGCTTTCAGAGTAAAAGAAGGGTTACAACATTATTTTTTCCATATTTTAATTTAAGGTAAAGGCCCAAGTGGTATTATTTTATTATTGCCTGTTTGAAATATCCACCTTTTATTCACACTAATTAAGTAGGGATTTGAAAGCTAGAGTTTTGATGAAATATACCTAAATTATCGTAGAGAAGGAGTAGGAAAACATTAAAGGGCAAAATTCATACTATTTCATATTAGAGTCAGCTGAGACTCAAGCTAACACTTCCTCACTATTGGAAAATGGAACTATATTCCGTTCACGATAGGTGTTTACCTGGATGACAGTTCGAGAATCATATGTTTAGGTTTTGGGCTGCCAAAACTTGTAAAAGGTCACAGTTTTGTTATAAATGTAAAGATCTTTAATTACATGTTATATATTACATTTAAAATAACGTAAACTTAAGTTTTCTCATACTATTTTTTTTTTAATAATTTCTTTTTATACAACTCGAAACTATTTTCTAAACATAATTAAAAGTACTTATTTTTCGTTTTGGAACGTTATTGATTTTGTGTGATATAGTGCACACATCAATATATTTTAATACAGCCATCGTATTCACTCGGAAAAGAGAAAATTGTTGTCATTTTTTTTACATACAATAAATGATTTTATGATTATTTTATCGTATTTGGAAATATTTAACTGAATAAAATATTTTCATCAACAGCGTGTCTGCATCATTGTAAAAAACTTGTTTACCGTTATGTTATGTTCAATCATATGGTTTAGATTCGTTAGTCGCCATTTTGAAGCTATGTTCGTTACAAGTTTTTGTGAAAGTGGTGTTAATATTTTTTTTAAGGGGAATAAAACTATAAATAAACCTTTTGTCCGACCTCAAATAAATATATAAATAATATTGGCCTAATAATCTGTGGTTAGCAATCATATTAATATATTACCATCGGTTTTCATTACAGTCATCCAAAGTGATAGATATCGGCTGTTGGAGTAGAGATTTATTAGGGATTACTTCTAGTAAAATTTCGAGCTGTCATCCAGGTAAACTCAGCTCGAGAATGCCTTATAGACTAGCTAGACATTTAGTTGGAGAGACCAGTGATGCTGGTGATTAGCACTGCTGGGTTTGTGGAGTGCGTATTTTACTTTGACTTACTAAGGCATACATCCTGAAAGGGTAAAATGAAATAAATATCTAAAAAAGTAGTTTTATTCCCTCAAAATGATGGTTTTCCATCTGCTTACTATAGATATAACAGCTCATTTTCTTTTAAATACACCCCTCATTGTATCAATTAAGACATGGGTTACATTTTTTAAAACGTAAAGGCATTGAATAAAACATAATAGACTATTCCATCACAGGAATTCAAAGCACAATTACATAGTTGAATTAATAACTACCTATAAACATTTTATATCATGTAAGCTCAAAATAACAACAAAAAGATGAAATTAATTGTTAAAAATTTGTTTGAATACAAAGTAGCTACAATATAATTAATATGACTTATATTTTTCAAACGCTCACCAAAGAGAAAAGAATCCCTCCCACAACAGATGGTTGATAAATTTTAATCAATGGTACGAAACAATCGCAAAAACATTCTCCTTATGTGTATTATAGCTTGAAAGAAAATGTTCTAAATATCTGTTCAGTAAACTACCCTTGAGTAAGATTTCCTCATTAAAAATAAAACACATTAACCTTTTAATCACAATAAAAACTTTATAATTAAATTTCAAACCAAAACTGATCAAATATTTTTAACAAATTTCAAAATTAAATTATTTTTAAACCACAAAAAATTAATTGTAAACTCTAAAAATAAAAACATAATCTTATTTATCACGAAAAACTATTCCCAGATACTAGTTTTTAACTAATCTTCAAGGACAATTTAAAAAATTTCAAATTTTATAAATTTGGTCGCGAGTAAACCAAATAAATTAAGACATTATTTATAGTGTAAAATAAACGCCTGGATCCTATTTTGAACAATATCGTTAAAGCTATATACATAAAATTACAAATCTCAACAATGTCTGTCATTAGTTAACAATTACGAAATGATTTTTATTCACAAAATATCTAGGTCCTTTCTTAAATTAATCTATTTCAGTAGAAAACTTCATCAGAAAAATACCCTTAAACAAATTTTCCCCTAAGACACAGCATACGTTTCTAATTTTCGTTGGAAACACTCACTAGATATACATTTTAAACAAAATATTTTGACTTTTGGAAAGTCATTTATCAGTTAACTACTTTTTAACGAAATTTTAACCATAAAATAAGCAAGCCTATAGAGTGGAATTTGTTATTTGTCAATAAAATCATGGATATGCATTTTAAACAAACATAATAAGAGCCATTTTCGTAAAAATTTGGAATTAAAAATACATAATCATCAGTGAACTACATTTAATTTAAGAGCTAAGGTCAAAATATCCCTATAGCGTCTATATATCAAGTTTGAACCATTTTGGATTCGTGATTAGGAACATAGAGACAGACAGTCAGATAGATAGACATGGGGATACAGAGATTTTTTTCAGTATTCCATTAATTTATCTTTATGTAAGAAAGTAAATGAATGGTACGTTGCACTGCACAAACTTTCTCTCACTTTTATATTAAAAGATGAATTTACTAAGAACTCGAAAATATGTGAAACAAATAAATAGGTCTATACATTGTTAAGGAAACACTCATCAAATATAATATATTAAATAATATACACTGTCACTTACTTACCATATGGCATTAGGAATTATGAACATTGTTATATAAATAAAAGAGATAAATATATTTGTCCAACAAAGAACATAAGACTCAAATTCATTTTCAAATGCCTGAATTAAATTGTATTTATATTTTATCATAGCTCAGACACTACTTGTTTTATAAAATTTTATTTCGGCTAAAAGATTTTTATCTTTAATAGTACTACAACTTTACAATGATAAGGTATATCGTATCTCAAATAGTTGCGGAGAAATGAGGAAAATTGTAAAATTTCCCCTATGTAAAATACCCTAAGAGTAGTTTTCATGATAAAATAAGAATGGCTATCGTGTTTAAAACATAAACAGTGACAAGATATAACCTTTAATCCAAATCGTTAGAGATAATTTCGAGAAATTCACTTTTTTTATTATTTTGCCCTTCAGTAAACTACCCTTAAGCTTAGGTTTAGATATCTAATCCCAAAACCCCTCGGGGGAGCTTATGAAAACTCCAGATACCAAGTTTTAGCCTAATCAGTAAAATATTTTTTGATCTAGCTTGAGGTACAGTCAGACGGCATCGGGAAAATCACATTTTTGGTTTTTAAGGGGTCATGAAACGTCTACATTTTATCAAAACCTAGAGCTCAAATTTGTTTACGAACACAATACTTTCTCTCCGAAGTGTAAAGAATAAGCAAAAACGTTTGTAAGGATACTTTACCCTCTGAAATTTCATCTTTATATTTATTTTACTTATAAAGTGTACAGTTATAACCGTAATTATCTCCTTAAGTTTACCTCTAGCCTTTATTTATATTATTTGTGTAGGGCCCTTACACTTGTGGGCTTGTGGACAAAATATTAAGTTCACCTATTCTGGTTTATCGGTGAAGGTGACGAGGTTCAAATACCATCTCTCCTTCCACGAGAATAAGAGAAAATTTCCTATAAATTCCATCTTTATTATCTGTTTTAGATAAGTATAGTCTAATACGCACAGCCTAGACGGTAGTAAGGAGCTGGTTTAGAAAAATATATTAGAGATACAGTGATTAACTTTTAACAGGTCTTTATGTACACAATTAAACCAAATATATTATAAAATATAGATATTAATGTCAAATACTATACAAAGTGTTCATATATGTCTTATGTAGAACGCTGTAATTTAATAATAAATATATTATAATTGGTATATTTTAACACTAGAAACAAAGAGTATTTGTAACAATTTCTATGCAATGTTTTGCTACCAGTTTAAACTATATGCATTTAGCTACGCTAATTGATTAAACATAGGGAACGTTGATATTAGAGGAAGTGTAACCTCATTTGCTTATATGGAAAGTGGTTAGCTGTTGAGGTAAAGCCACTCTACGTACGCCCAATTAAGATCTAATTGCTAACTTCCTCGTCACCAGAAAGTGATAGTTAATAAGCTTGACATTTAGTATAGCCACTGGTGTGGTTCTTTTTCTTTTTTGATTTTTGGTCTATGGTACAGTACACTACATCTATATTATATATTAAGGTAGGAATGTAACGGAATCGAATTAAGGGCAGCGTTTAACAGAATTAGAGCAAAACATCTTTGGACAAAATCAATAAAATATTGCACCAGTCTAAACATGATAGTTTAATTTTCTTAACATGGTGGCATCTACAGTTCTTTAATATCTATCATGAGCATATTAACATTTGATAACCTACTTTTAAAATGAAGAGAAAAGTTGTTATTAAATTTCAGGAAACCCTTGACAGATATTCAACAAATGTTGATATCACAATGTGACGAAAACTAAGCTCTATATTTCTACTTGAGCAAATTTAGATTAATTTTGGCCCAAAATCTGTTTTTACATATAAATTTAAAAAACACTGCCGCTAACTCTCGTTCCGTATCTGCCCATATGCCCAACTTAATTTGGGGAATATATCACAACGCCATTTTAAAATCATAGATCAAAATAGATATAAATTAATTTTATAATTTCAACTCAATTTTGTGTGCAAAAAATCTGATTACGGTTTTAGAAATATTATCTTATCTTGAATCTAATTAATTTGAATAAACTATTGAGGATTTTTTTCGTTCTCATTTTAATTTAGTTTTGTTAAACGTCCGCTAATGAATGAATGATTTTTTTTTTTTGCAAGTATATACTATTGATCCTGAGTAAACATGCTCTTTAGAGGTCCAATACGCACTTTATTGGTCAAATGGTCTAATCTCTTAAAAGGCTGGTCTATAACTATTATCATCGCGTCTTACTACCCGTTCGGGTTATACGCACTTACGCTAATGTATAATGGTAGGGTGATTGTGAGATGAAATGGAGGACCTACAGTTTAACGTTGAATCCGAACCACGGTGGAGGCCTGGCATTCCCCACATTCACAAGATGTCTTGTCAGAGGTGAAGGAAGGGTTTGGTAATCAGATAAATATGTGCCGAGACCGAGGATTGAACCCCGGACCCCAGCACAGAAATCCGACACCTTACCCCTAGACCACCAGGTCAGGCTGGTCTATCGATGACGTAGAGATCTGGGATATATTCCTAGTCAGTTATACTATGGGTAGTTTATCTTAAACTACTATCCACTCTTCCCCCAAGAAACTGCAAATACATTTATTTTTAAAAATTCAATCTTCTTCATTTCTACCATGTCAGCATAATTGTTTCATATGCGTATCACCTTAGCAAGTATTGAGACATGTTAACAAAAAAATTAGGTCAACTTTATATCAATTTAAACATCTTAAACACAAGCCGGAAAAAAATACCTTAACATCTGAGTCAAGCAAAAAAATGCCAAAAAAATAAAATAAAACGATAAGGATATCATTGGTTAAAATTTGAGAGTATAATAATATAATTAATATAATAAATAATATGATAATATAATTTAAATAATAAACTGCTTCATTCAACTAGGAGTATGTAGTGACCAAGGATATTATAGGAAAACCTTATTTTAAATAATATTTTTTAAATATCAGCTACCGAATAGCTCGAAACTTAGATAAAATAAAAAATACCAAAATTATTGACCTGGCTTACTTTAAGATTAGTGATAAATTCCGATACCTTATTTCAGTCGGTATATCGTCCACCTAGTGAACTAAATATCTCGCCTAAATTGGCAAAAGAAAATATTGTTAAATTGTGGCTTCCCCCCTTTACAGAGATAAACTAAAGCTAAAGACGGGGGTGGAAGGGGTGTTGTGCTGGTTCTTGAGTTAAATTATTTCATTAGACGTTGCTGATGCAACCAATCGATTCAGAAAGCGCATGTTAACTACACTAGTTCAAACAAAAAATTGATTAACTATATTAATACGACAAACTTTAATTACAATTTGAAGCGTATAACCCGAACGGTTAGTAAGACGCAGTGCTAAATAATAATAAATTACAATTTGAAAGTTTTAATTGTTAGTTATTTAGGCTACTATAAAACATCCTAAAATACTCTCCTGCTGCATACTAAAATAAGCAGCATTGAGCGAGAGATAAAAGCCATTCAGGTTATATCTGAAGTCGGTCGTCTGATCCCCCTACTAACTTCTTTCCCTCTTGCTCCCACAACCAACCCACCTCCACCCACCATTACCTCGCTCCCCCAGCCCTCCCATCAGCCTACTGCTACGCCAGAACTCACCAACCACCTGGTCTGGTCAAGGGTCGTACACTGACCTCTATCTGCAATCACCTGGCTAGCGTCTTAGTATCATACATTTCCACACCCACCTACACTGGACTTCTCTCAACGAGCTCAAGAGGACTCGGAAAAGGACCTATACAAAATAGTGGCTAGCACCTTTGAGCAAAAGGCTTTTCTGAAGTAGGCCCTTCTCCACTTTAAGACGAAGTGGTTCTTTGATTGAAGTGTCTAGCACTAGGTCTGGTCAAAGGTCAACTTTAAAAAGAATTTTTGGGCCAACCAGCAAAGGGGCTACGATTTGGGTGTTCCTACAAGGTTAAACTTTATATCAGTGATCACGAAGGCTAAGGCGTCAGATTTTGTAAGGTTTGGTATGCCCATAAATAGGAGAACACGGTTTGAGTCCTAGCAAAGGGTGTTTCCCGAATACGTTTACACTCTCCCTTTGTTGAGATGTGGGTGCATTTCCTTTAATGTGTAACTTTCCTAATCCATACCATCCCTACACCATTAATGTAAATATTTGGGTACTGGATATAGTAACTACACACAATATAAAATTATAATAACCATTTAGTGTCCCATTTATTTGGAAATTTTATGAAAATAAGTAAGATTCATACTTTCAAATTGATACGTTGACAAGTTTAGGTAGCCCTGGTTTTGGTTAAAGGGAGTGCTGACGAAATACGTTATCAATTGTATAGTGATTATACCTACTATTCAATTAATAGATATATGAGAGTTTAGTATAAGGAGAGTGGTTCTAAGTCACTTTAGATTTTAAAACGTGCACCAGTATAATATTTTCCTTAAGAGATTACCAACTATACCACAAATAAATTTCTTTAAACATTCGTTTCCAAGGAAATTTTAAGATATCTTAATATTGTGTAGTTTCAAATATTGTAAAATATACCAAATACTTTTTCATTGTGACTTTAATCTAAATGCCATAATTTCCTAGTTTAAAAAAAGTATTTCAATATAATATTATTCATGCGTTGAGATTCATAAATAAACTTGATTATTTTATAATGGTTTTCCTCTAATTAACTTTCGATAAATATATATCTTTAAGTGTATTCAATCATATTCAGAGTTATTTCTGCCTTAAATGAAGAACGAAAAATTTTGATAATTATTAATATAGCGTATAAAAATTTGATACGTACGTTAGATAAATTCACCCGTATATCATTTAAGGGTTGTGCGAGTACTCTAAAATTCAAGATCAAGTTGAGTTTTTGTATAAACTATATTCAAAGACTTAAGTAAGACTTGAAAAAATTGATTTTTTGGAGATTTCGGTTTTTTCCCCAGAAGTTTATTCAATTGTAAGATATTATTTCATAAGCAATAAAGTCACTTGATATTTCCTTTTGATTATTAAAAAAATTGTACAGTAAATTAAATACCTATGTATTAAAAAATCCGAATTTGTGCTATTATAATTATTCTCCAAAAAATACTTCACTTCAAAAAATTTAAGTTGTCATTTATATTTATTTACAATATATTTATAAAATAAATTCAACTTTAGATACTTCCGGTAAAAATAATGTTTGTACTACATAAACTCTGAAAAGAAAATTGAGTTTTTCCATTAAATTCGAATCACCCTAAATTCTTGGTTAACCCTTGGTTACAACTCACAATAATATTGATTACTGATGATGGGGAGATCGGGGTTTTTCGTCCCACTCAGTTATACTGTGAGTATTTTTACTATATATTTCACACTCTCCCTCCCAGCAAATGTGGGGATACTTACTTAAAGTTCTACCTTCAATTTCCTTGTACCATTGTTGTATATGTATAAATACCCATAATAGCCAATAAAACGCTATGCATATACCAATACGTCACCCATTTAGAATAAAAACTACCTACCATCCATGTGGTAATGGTAACTAAGACATTAATAATGCATAAGTGAAATGGGATAGATGCATGGTTTTACTATGAATAATCAATCGTAGCTGAGTTATTTTGCTCCAAAGAAAACTTCATTTTTGTTAACACTTTCTTCAAATACTGTATGTTTGAACGAAACTGAATATATTGAAAGAAACAGGTCACTGATTAAAATTCATCATGGCCCAATAAAATAATTTTGTACACCGTTGAGTTCGTACTTAATTATTTAAAAAGTGCTTGTATACAATAATAAAATCCGACACCTTAGCTGTGTCGGTAGCGTGTCTGTCTATTGAGCTAAAAGTCCCGGGTTTGATTCCCATCATGGCCGAAAAATTTATCATGGGTTAAATGTAAGTATACCCTTTCAAAGTGATGAAGTAATGGCTTGAGACTGGATGTTGTGCCTGTCCTAGTCTTAAGTTATATTATAAGGCATATGAAGCTACAACAGGCCTAGCAAGCCGGTAGTGGAAAATATATAGCTTGAATAAAGAACTGACTCAGGCCTTAGGTTGGAAACAGTAATGGAGATAATTTAATGTTAATAATAATATAATATAGGTACGCTTTTATAGTTGAGAAGCAACGTAGAGGATGAAATGTTTGTTTTCACTTTGGGGTCATCCTTAAAATTCCTTGGGGTTTATTATGGAAGGGGTAGGTCAGTATTTTCTTACGTATATATACGAGGGGGAGGGGAGAGTCAGAAACCATATTATTTAAGGTTTTTATAAATATTTATGATGAGACAAAATCACTTTTTTTTCCAATAATAAAATATATTTACTATAAAATTCCACCTATATTTTATTTACTTACTGCATAAAGTACTTTAAAATTTCTTATTACTCGATTTATTTCCAATCCTTATGTCTAAAAACAATTAAACGATTAAATGACCTAATATACCAAATCGTTAAAAACATACGTAAGATAGTGGGTAGGCTGAGGGGGAAGGTAGAAAATTATTAAAATCATTAGCAATTAAAGGACGGCCTCGTTGTTAAATAAAATTAATCTACTAAACTGCAGAAACAGAAACTAAAATCCCAGTCTGATTTGCAATGGGTGTAAGAACCGTTCATAATTTCATAATGTGGTCGTATATTTGACTGTTAAAAATTCCCTCAGTTTTTAACGAATTAAAGATAAACTTATGGTTCATGATCTGCTAGCTAGCGTAAAAATATAGAAGATAAGTTAATATAAGGGTAGAGTTTTCGTGGTTTTAAAATCCTTTTTTCGCCAATTACAATAACATAATTATTCGGTAGGAACCTGCTGACATTCACAGAATTTAATTAATATAGGTTGACAAAATGGCACCCGGACATAAAATACACCCAGATAATTTTGGTTTGGAGAGCTAACCATTTAAAACAAAGCCATTTAGGACATTTACTTACTCAGGATAAGCCATAATTTATAGTTTAAGACATAGTCTGTGATGTACGTGTGAAATTGTATATTAATTAGTAGATCAGAAACACAATCATCGTTGACTCAAGGTCACATGTTGCCACTTGTACAAACAGAGGATTTCATCAGTTCTTCCTTAAACTAATAGTGATAAATAGCTCTGAGCATACTGAATAGCATTTGTAAAAAGGAACCGTATTCGACTCTCGTACATCCATCAATAAACAATAAATTTAAGTTTATTTAGTTTCCTACTCATTCTGTACAGTTAAACAGTTCTTATCTAAATACTAAAAGCAAAGTGTAAAATATTTTATCATACCTCCCACTAAATATTCTTACACTCATTAAATTATTTTAAAAAACATGACTTGTCTGATATATTAATATTTGTAATCTAGTAAGTGAAGCTGAAAAGACTAAGTGTTTTATCAGATAGAAAACACAAATATCATTTGATAATTTAGAGGTTAATAAACCACATATCCCTTATATAGGTTAGTAAGGTTAAATATTTAGGATCAATTTTAACTAGCAATAATAATATTGGATTATAAATTAAGAAAAATACTAGTCAGGTAATGCATGCTATTAGTTGGTCAGCTGGACTACTGTCCCAGAATGTAAAATCTCAAAACAATAATTTTACCGGTGGTTCTCTTGTTCTCATAACTTACATGATGAAAACATATTTAGTTTGTTCGATTACCAGGTGCTTAAGACGATATTTGGTCAAAAATATGGATGAAGCTACTGGGGAGTGGAGGAGGTCACATAATAATGAGTTACAAAATCTCCAGGGTACTGACTGGCAAGCCCAATGGGAAGAGGCCATAGGGAAGTCCTAGATGCAGATGGGAGAATAACATTAGAATTGACCTGAAAGAGCTAGGGTTTAATGAGGTGGACTGGATCGTAAGTGCAGCAATGAACTTTCGAGATCCTAATGCCATAGAGTACCTAAGTAATTATTTTATTCACTTACGTGGCAAAATATAAGCGTGTTCACAGTCTGAATTCGAATAATGATACGTCAATTGGAGTTCTCAGGTATGGTGTATACATGTCGTTTTATAGTTACATACTAAAAATAGACCTTACCTATTTATGGAACATAACTCTAATCTTACACAGATAATTTTAGGCTTAGTTAAACCATTACCAACTATCTGCATTCATTTATGGGCTTAAACCATTAAGGATTATCATCTAGCAAAGCTTATATGCCAAATGAAGCTGGTAAATTTAATATCTAACACCCAAAACTATAACCTCAAATTTTAAATAAATGACCATAAATACGATTTAGCACATGTTTAAAGATACGTACACATCTATATGGAATTCTTCTTGGTTTCAAAATATTGTTCCCTAGAGCTTTATGTTTAAAATAATAAATTTCTCTTTGCCCTCCATTTTCCTTTACTTTATTTACTTGCCTTATAAAAGTATATGTATAATGCGACAAATAAAAGGCTATGAGAAAGAATGGAACCTAAAACACAGTAAAATAATTACTATTTAATTAAGACTACACATAGTTCATAATATGTTCACCAGATTCTCCTACAAGTCCAGGAAATCAACATATTTACACTAATGAGATGAAGATGATAATATTTCAATTGTAAAGGATATGTACCTGCATTTGAGTTGAGGTAAAGTGAGAGACCACTTATAAAAGATACACTTCGTTACACCGATCTGGGGTTAGAACCCTGACCTCATCCACAGCACAAAAGAATGACACCTTTGTCTGCGCCCATTAAAAGAAGGAAACATAATTGAACATAGCTACCATTTTATATTTTCAAGATGAGTGGAAATTCAATAAACCAAATATCTAACTATTGGTCATTGAATATATATGCTGTGAGGTTCTTTAAATAACGACTAAAAAAAGTATTTTTAGTTATATACGCCATGGTCTGACACCTAAACTAAGTGTATAACAAGTCTTTCTACTGAGTTAAAGGTCCCAAGTTACATTTCTGACATGACTTGGACATAAATCATTGGTGAAATTTGGGTTACCCTTTCACAGTGTTGGATTAACGGTTGGGGCCTGGATGTTGTGTTTGTCCAAAAGCTAAGATATTTTATAAATCATATGCTTATATAATAAGTCGGTTCAGAAAGTACACATTAAATAACTCAAATAATTGAAACGAAAAAATTACAAGCATATTAAGTATTAATTATTATATATAGTTGTTAAAGTATGCTAAAATAAGTATATATATATATTACGAGTGTACATAACAAAATAAATTAAAAAAATTGTGATAAAGGTAAAATGATCATCACTATTATGTTAATATATTCATAGTACTTGACTCAATAAAGAAGCATTTTAGACCAATTAATATTATGTTTTATCATTCTTTTTGAAAGTGAGGTTCTACTGATTAAAATTATTTGTAACCATACGACCATTAATAATATAATTTTTCAAATATTGCTATTTTATGGCAATTCAACATGATATGGGGGGGATTTAACCCTAGAACTTTGTGACTAAACTATAATCAAAAACAATTGTTTTGTAAACATCTCTTTGGCCCCTACCATAGAGCAGAATACTTTCGGATCTTGGCAATTGTGGTCAGAAATGTGAATCTTCAATTTGAAACTGGTTATGATTGGATATGCAAAGACTACATATAATAATTGGTTCTATTTTTTAAAATAGTCTCATATCATAAATAAGAGTTCCAATATGATATTAAATAATTTTCCAAACCTAGTTGTGAGACACATCTACAATACTGTATGGCCACAGACAATTCAGTACTTAATGAAAGGGAATAAATTTAATACCACGGTTATATATTTTTTGCCTCGTACGTAATCTAATTCTTGGAACAGGCTAATCATAAATATGTTTTCAAAAATTGTTTAATTTCTTTCTCAATTACAATATGCAACGAAATCCCGCGATCATTTGCCCATTATTAAGAAAGTTTGATTAAAAGACTGATTTCTTCGAAATGTAAAGTTAAAAGTTGTTGAAATATGGATGAGAAAAACTGGTTACCATATTAATAATTAATTTGCCTTGAACACGCTAAAATGAAAGAGAGAAACGAAGACCCTTCACTAATTGTAAATAGTCCGTTGAAGTAGATAAACGTGTAATTTAATGGCAATTTTGAAAGATCAATAAAACTGAAAAGTATTTCTTGATAATCATAATTGGGATTAACTTTTAGTTAAATTAGAAATGTTAAACTCCTATAAGAAACTATTTTTGATAAACTATTTGCTACTGGCATCGGTAGACACGTGTATTTCAAGTTGAACTGGTCTGGTTTCCTAGATAGGCATAATTTTGGAGTTGAATCCGGGCCAGGTATACTGATAAGATTCCACAATTTATCTCCAGGTAAATGCGTGTACACTTCCTTTAAAAACTATCTTCCTTATCCCTACCCCTCTGTTTAAATAGAATAGAGATTCCTGGTTGGGCAGTTGGAACCAGTTCAAATAGATGCAATTTTTTTTAAATTGTTTTTATATCTCTTATTATTAATGTTGTTGTGTTATTTCAGTATGGAGGTTTAAGTATGTGAAATCCTGTAGCTCAGTTTTTAAAACAAAAACTGTATTAAAAAGGGTTAAATTTTTAACAAATTAAATATTTTCAGTTTTTTTAAATGAAATTTCAACTTTTGTGAAAAAAAGGTCTTATTAATTTTTTTTTAAAAAGAAATTATTTAGACCATATTTTTGCTTTTTTGTAAGAGAATTCCTTTTCCTAAATTAGATAATTGTGATGCAAACTTTGTATTTTAAGAGAAGTATAAACATTCATAAGCTTTTAAAATGTCAGGAGATTTTCTTCAAACGTCTTTTATGTGGTGAATGTTTCAACTTAGAAACTCTTCAACCTTAAAGGAATTGTAATATTTAAGTTGGGAAAAATATTAATTACATTTAGTGTGACCACGCAAAACATTTTAGAGATATATACAACATTAAAAATAATACTAAGTAGTTAGAGTTAGTAGTTATTAAATTAAAAGTGTCATTAAAAGAAAAAAACTAACTCAATGAATCTTTAAATATATGAATTCCACCCGATCTTACTAACATATCTAGGCTATACACATTTTAATCACGCCAATGGGGTAGGGATGATGAATTTTTAATGTAGATAAAATGTACCCATATTAGCATGGAGGAAGCGTGGGAAACTATATAGGAAAACATCTTATACACCTGGCCGGTATTATTACCGAAACTTTCTATCACTGATAAACTTCACCAGATGGGTCTGGCGTATAGTACGCTTGCTCGTTCATACGGCTAAATAATATTATTTTTTTGTTTAGCACAACGTCTTACTAACCATTCGGGCTATAAGCTAAGAGAATTTAGATCTATCTATATTATTCTATGATTTAGATATATCTACATTATTCTATGATATTATCTGAACTTCACTTCATACATAAATTTTAACATAAGAAGTGAAGAATTTTAAAACTAAATTCACATAATTATTTCATTTTTCATAAGTTTTATCATGAAATTTTGTCTTTCTAAAGATACAGGATGCAATCTGAAAGTAACAACATACATTTCTTTACCTAGAATATTTTTAAATAGTGTTTTTCTATTACTCATTTATCAATTTAATAATCTAGAAAAGGTTATTCACACAATACGCTATCAGTTCCTTTCCAAAGTGAAAGTAAAAAATATTCTCAAGATTTTTTTTATTTAGTCAAAGATCGAAAATATTTTTATAGCAAAATTAGAGGTAAGGTATTTAATGGTAGCATGTATATTTAAATGTCTGATACTGGTATATAATTAAAGTTAGTTGTGAATATTAGCTGTATTTAGTTTTTTCTAAAGGAAGTATATTTTGAAAACGGCTTCCGGTTTACATAAGAGATGCTCTAAATTCTTAACTAATTAAAAGTATTTTAAAATGTGTGTATACAAAATACAAATTAAGAATACACCATATTAAGTAAGCTAATTATTAAATGGTTTTGTATAGCAAACATAATTGTACATTATAATTTGTATGAAAAAAAAAGTCTATAATTTAAATTAATTTAGTACACAGAGTCTTACTACCTGTCCATGTCATGTTTCATTTATTTCATTTATTTAAGGTATTTAAAGAAAACTTTCTGCACCGACTGATTATATCAGCAATCATCAGTAGATTTGTCAAAATTCAGGGTGTTCATAACAATATATTTACTCTAATCAATGTTTATAAATTATATTTTTCTCAAATAAAAAGCAAAACTAGCTCAGAAGGATATTTTAATTCTTGTCTACGTAAATAAAGTAAAAAATATTCTTAAAGTTTGGTTTTATGTATTCTTGTTTATAATTAGTAGGATTTTTATATTTATTATTATTTGTATTTTTCATTGTTTACTATTAAGGCGCAGTAGAAGGGAGCGCAAGTATTTTTACAATTTTAATAGAATATAAATTTTTTGGCCAAAATAAATCAAATATTTCTCCATTAACAACGTAGAGTTTAGTTTTATGCACATGCTAATATCAACAGATCTTGAATATCTGTCAAGCGTGTCCTAGAATTTTGTCAAAACTTTTTAAATGGAGAGAAAAAGTTTTGACAAAATTCCAGGACAACCTTGACAGATATTCAAGATCTATTGATATTAGCATGTCCAGAAAACTAAACTCTACGTTGCTAATGTCAAATATTTGAATTATTTTGGCCAAAAATTTATATTCTATTAAAACTATAAAAATACTTGAGCTCCCTTCTACTGCGACTTAATGAAAAAGATCAAATTAGTTAGGTAAATCATAAGAATTCTTTATCTCTAGCTATCCAAGTAATTAGTCTAGCTCTGAATTGCATATGGCTTATGAAAAAAAAAATTATATAGCTAAAGTGAATTCGAAGCCAGAAAATATGTTAGTTGATTAATAACTATAGAGTGTGTCTGATATTATTTTATTTGTTCAAACGATAGGCCATAATGACCTACATCTCAATAAATAAAAGTTTGAATAATTTGCTACTTTCAAAGATCAATCTAAAATGTAACTACTTCATTTTAATAAAATCTATTATAAAATTAAAATTCTTTAAAGCATTAAATATCTTCTAAATATTCATTGCTAGATAAAAAAATCATATTCAAAATTAAATTTAGTGGTTGTTTATCACTTCACAAAATTGTTCAACAACGTTTGCCAAGTAAAAATTAGTTTAAGATATAAATATATAAATATATATATAAATATATATATATATATATTTAAGATATAAATATATACGTATATGTATTATATTCATATATATATTATATACATATATATATTATATATATTATATACATATATATATTGTAATTATATAACAGACTTATCTAGAACACGAGAAACGTAGATATAATATATATATATAAATTGGTTTTTACTTTTATCTTGTTTACCGGTTATTTTATGATCTATGCTGTTATCTTATATAATTTAAGGACAGTATTAATATACTCTCATTAGTATGTATTTACTTACTACTTATTATGTATAATTATATGTATAATTGAACTCTTTATGAATATGTATAGTTTTACCTATACTTATTTTTTTATAGTAATGGTGATAGTAAAAAAATAAGTAACAAACCAAATTCCTTTTGTTTCCCTAAATAGTACCCTGACACATTAAGAATGACATTCATTCTATAATTTTTGAATGTGTCCTTTCCCTTTTTATCGTTTATAAATATTATTTCTTTAGTCTCTTAATTTCCCTACATCTTGATTAAATGTATTCACAATTTATTTTTAAAACTCTTTAACTCTTCCATTTCTTCTTTCGCTTGATGAATCATTAAAACTTGTCTACATTTTAAATCACAAATAAAATAAAAATAAACACATGAAAATAAAAAAATAAAAATTATTTATTGCCACACGCAAAATATTAAATTCTTTTGATTTTTTTTTTATAAATATCACTTTCACTTAAAACTTGTCCTTTAAAAAAAAGTAGCTTCCTAAACAATCAGAACCGGTGGCTAAGAAAACGTAAGTTATGTATTGTTTCCTTGTTTCGTCAACTAACTCGACCACTAGTACAAGCAGTTTACTACCGTCACTGTTTGAAACTGCTTGCTATCTCTCTCAACTGAACTCAAGACCGGTCTAGCTATACAACTTCCACTCACCCCAAAACTAAGAAGACTGATACAAGAGAAAAAACAAAACTTTACAACATTTTTTAAAATAATAATAATAATAATAATAATAATAAAGTACCCCCTCCCTTATTTCCCTTTCAAACCTGAAAATATCCTGAAGGAACCAAAGCGGAAAGGCCAGCTTGTAGTAGAGTAGAATAGATATTTATTTTTTATACTTAATACGTATGATCCCCTTCCCTTACCCCGCAACCCCATAAACCCTTCGAAAGACTCGACCGAACCCGTAGCGTCCACCTCTACCCCTGGTTCGACCCTATCTCGACTGGGGCTATTCTTTCGGGAGCTGGACTCATATTCATGTTAAGAACTGGTCATACCAGTTTTTTTATATCAACTTCTCTGACCCTTACGATGTACAAACCTTTTAACAATAGATAGTACTTCCGTGAAATAAGAGCATATGCAAATATTCTTTGCTAGAAACATTTTATTTGAGATTTCAGAACTAAGCTTTCATTAAATCGTACTTCTGAATCACATACAATTTTAAAATATTACACAGTCGTATAACCCGAACAAGTAGTAAGACAAGGTGCCAAATAAAATAAAAATAAAATAAATGCTTACACTATCTATATTCAGATTTTAGTTATAACTATTTACCATCTTCTTTCTTACGTATTGTAAAATATGTTTTTATTCTTGAAACATGACTTACAAACAAACTTAGCTAAAGTAATCTCAATAAATAACGAGAACCCAACCAACAAGATTGTAATATTTTTAAAAGTTGACAAACTCCCCAGCAAATACTAAACTATATTAATTTTGTCATACTGGCAAGGTAATGTTGGCAGTTCACACTGTTGACTGTCCTTGAGGGGCTGAAATTAAAACTAGATTAAATGAATTCTGGACGTTCTGACCACTAATCTTTAATCATCTTGATAGCTTACAGATTTTGGTGCAATTCTTTAAAACTCATTCCAATCATACCAGTGTCCTTGGTTAATCTTTAGATAATTTCCTCTAACCTCACACCATAGCTCAGTTGGTATCCCAGAAATTAAGGGACTGGTGATCTAGTCCCAGTATAGTTTAAAAAATAACTATTGAAGCAATTTAGGCTTTTTACTTCTATAGTTTAAATTTTAAACCTACTAGTCTCTTGAGTCAGAAAGTGGATGATAACTATAACTTATAAACATAGACTACTAGCCTTATATTAATTGGTTCTTGGGAAAGTGACCCAACATAAATATTCATTCAAATAGTATTATTATTAGCACCACGTCTTACTACCCATTCGGGTTATACGCACTTACGCTAATGTGTAATGGTAGGGTGATTGTGAGATGAAATGAAGGACCTACAGTTTAACGTGGAATCCGAACCACGGTGGAAGCCTGGCATTCCCCACATTCACAAGATGTATTGTCAGAGGTGAAGGAAGGGTTTGGTAATCAGATAAATCTGTGCCGGGACCGAGGATTGAACCCCGGCCGCCAGCACATAAGTCTGACACCTTACCCCTAGACCACCAGGTCACCAACTTCAAATAGTACTTGAAAAGGAATTAGATAAGAGAGTTTATTTTAAACATAAAATTGTCTTATATAATGCATTTTGTACTAATCTAATAGAAGGTAGCTCTAAAGCAAATGCAGAAGGTAGTCAATACTTTGATAAGTTGACCTTGAAGAGAAAAAATTAAAGGGAGAAATGATTTATTTTTTCTCTAAAATATTTATATTATATTATACTATATTATTTAAAATACCTTGTCATTTGTAAAATGAACTTTACTACTAATTTATATCTGATCAAATAATTTTTTTCTTGTAAATATTTGCATTTCATTTAATTCATTCACTTCAATAAATTATTAATACTGCCTTTAAATTATATAAAATAATAGCATAGATAATTAAATAAGCGGTAAAATAGATAAACGTAAATACCAATTAATATATATCTATATACACGATATATCTACTTTTCTAGTTATGTTTGTTGTATCATATATATATATAATATTGCACTTAACTGTTTCAAATCACACGTCTTGATGAATGAATAGAGGAAAATTGATCTAGTAGCTTTTAGAGCCCTTCCGATGAAAGTTGGTCTAGATTTTCATACTATTTGATAACATTCGAGATAATATCTTTTAGAGAAATTCAATTATTATTTTATTATTTAGTATTTATTTACTTACTATTTCTTAGGCTATACAACACATCTGTAAATAGCCAACTTAGGATGTTGTCCAGCCATATTATTGAAATAAAAGAAAGAAAATGAGCTAGATATGTAAACGTATTTCTCAAACAATAAATAATATCCATGGCTACAATAATATAAGATGAAAATACATCACCAGAGGGAAGATATACTGATTGAAATCTGGATTTAGTGTTATATTGATAAGGTAGACACATACAATTAATGATAAAGATTCAGGGCATTTTTTTTATATATATAAAATAAATAAATGGTACGACACAATCGCACAAACTTTCTGATACTTTGTACGAGTAATATAGCTTCGAAGATAATTTTCAAAACTAGGCTTTGAGTAAACTATCATTAACTATGTTTTCTTCATAAAACCAACTCATCATATTGTTAATCATAATAACTGTTTATATATAAGGTTTAAACTAAATTGTAAAAATATTTAAACAAAATTCAAAATTTCGAAAAATAAATTGTTTTTAAACTAGCTTTAAATAATTTTGCATCCGTAAAAATAAACACGTGTTCTTATTTATTATGAAAAACTACCCACAGGTTCCCATTTTGAATACAATATTTAAGACAGATTTCCAAAAAATATAAATCTATTTTAACTTATTGTAAGATGTGTGATGGACGAAGACCAATTTTGATTCAGAAAAGGAAAGGGAACAAGAGATGCCATTGGGATGCAAAAGGCGTTTGATAAAGTGAAGAGTGAAGTGGAAGGAACTGATGAAGATATTCAAGAAGGTCGGCATAAAGTGGAGGGAGAGAAGGCTGAGTGAAGGCGAGTCTAAATGATCGAGAGACCAACAGCGTAGATACAGGAAGAGGAGTGAGGCAGGGATGCTGTTTGTTTCAAGTTGGTTCAACTTTCATGGAAAGTGGCTGTTCATGGAAGACCTGGAAGGACGTGGCAATTTCAGGATAGGAGGATGCGCCATCAAAAAAATTAAATATGCAGATGATATAGTATTTCTGGTCGAAAATAAAAAAGAGTGGCAGGACATGATCGAGCGGCTGATGGAAATAGGGAAAAAGCTTGGCATGGAGATCAACATTGAGTATTAAAAGTGATGGGGATTTCAATCAAAGACGAGCCGCTTGGAATCAAAATTGGATACCAGGATTTGGAAAACTTAGAGCAGTCCAAGTACCTGAGAAGTCTGCTAATAAAGAATGCCTACTGCACCAAGAAAATTAGGTCGAGAATTGCCATGGCCAAGGATTCTTTCATCAAATTGAGTTTTTAACTGAAGAGTAAACAGATTAAATGCTACATTTGTAGCGTATCACTGTATGTAGCAGAAACTTGGCCTCTCAGGATGATGGGAAAGAAATACGTGGAGTGCTTTTAAATGTGGTTCTGGAAAAGGCTTGAGAAGATAAGGTGGACAGACCTTGTGACAAATGAAGAAGTCCTAAGAAGAGTGGGAGAGAAGAGAACCATTTTGGAGGTGATTCCTTGGTACAAAGCAATATGGATCAGACACTTACTTAAGAGGAACCGTTATCTACACAACGTAAAAGAAGGAAAGGTTGGGGTAAAGAGAAACTTATGAAGAAGGTGCATTCAAATATTAGATAACCTCAAGGGAAAATGAAAATTCTGGGAGCTTAAAGATGTGGCAGAGGACAGGGCATATCAGCGGACTAAGTTCACCAACAAAAGGATAATAGAACATGAAGACAGAACACCTAAAATAAATAAAATATAGAAAACAACCTTAAAATTAATTTATTTTATATAAATGAAGATACATAATACATATTATGTCAAATAGTGCCCCAATACCAATTTTGAACCCAATCATTTTGAAATGTTTTCCAAAAAATCAATTTTACAAAAATAATTCATTAGTTAATTAATATTTGGAGATTCTATAAGTTTAAAAGAACAAATATACATAACTATTTAACATAAAAACAACTTAACATATACCTATTTTGAACCAAATCACTAAATATATTTTTAAAGTACTTTAATTGAAAAACAATAAGTAAACAACCCATAGCTGAATTTTTCTATCAAAAACAAGTATACAGCTTTATATTTCATGTTATAGTCAAACACTTCCCAGTTATACATTTTAAACTAAAGCGTTATAGCCAATTTCAATCTATTTTGAATTTTCAAAAATCACACATCATAAAACAACAAGCTATTGAATTTTTACCCAAAAACAAATAGAATAAACGGGGTTATTTTTCATGTCAAACACTCCCAAGATACCCCTTTGGAACCAAATGATTAAAGATATTTGTCAAATATTTCAAGTTTATGAAATATCGATTATCAGTAAACAATCCAAAGATGAGTTATTACCCCAAAATGTAGTAGCAGTTTTATTCATTATGTAAAACCCTACTTAAAGCCATATGAAAATTATTTAAAGTTTTTGAAAATCAATCATCAATAAACCACCCATAAATGAGTTTTTACCTAAAGAAAGTAAACAATGTTTTTTGATTTTTTTTTAAAACCTTAACAAGATACTCATTTTGAATAAAATCGTTACAGCCGTTTCTAAAAGGTTTCAAGTTTTTGAAAAATCAGTCATCAGTAATTTATTCCTCAATGAATCTTTGCCTATAAAACAATTATATAGTTCTATTTGTCATACCAATCAAATCCTAACCATGAGTTTTAAACTCAATCGTTAAAACCTTTTCAAAAAATTAGAAATTAAAAAAGAAATCTTCACCAAGCACCCCTTAATTAAAGGGCTAGGTTAAAAACAAATGGCTCTTTGTTATCGCTCTACAACATCTAGATATTAAGTTTAAACAGAATTCATCAAACCGGTTTGGATTCGTGGCCAGGGACAGACAGACATATTTGTAAAATCCACATTTTGGGTTCGTGTTCACATAAGACGTAGAAAATCATCATAATTTCGAGAGATATTTGTCACTATTACAATACTTTCTCTTTATGAGCAATTAAAAATAACAAAATGAACAGAATAATTATTTTTCTTTACTCCTGTTTGGGCTATCCTAATTTAAACACAATAGTGGGGAAGTGATGGGTGAGGAAGGTATAATACCAAAGAAAAATATCTTCACTGTATTTGAGGAAAAATACACCTCACCCCCACCCGGTGGTACATCCCACAAGGATTCGAATATTGACCTCCCCATTAAGGGTGATTAAGTATCTTGGAAGAGTGACGCATTATATCATGAAACCACTAAAGTAGGATTAAGTATTTAGCATGAATATTAAATTAACACAAATACCCAAAAGAAAACGATACAAACAAAAGATAACTTAGAACACTAAAGCAGATAAATTAAATCAAATCCTTGGGCATGTGGTTTTGGATATAAATGTAGTGACAGACGTGATGTAAAAATATTCTTTTTTAAAACACTGATTGGTCTCAAACTATAGTCCCTATAGTAGGTCATGGGCCTACTAATTATTCCAAATTGGTTCAAGTGGCGTCCATCCTAAACTGGTTTTCTGGTGACGAATTAAAATCACGTATGTTGTCTTCCTGTAGGAAGTAGAATCTTGTTTCTCCCACACTCCTGCGCGGGAGATCCAGATAAGGGCATTGCCCTCTCGTACGTAAGGTCAGAATAGGAGGATGTGAAGAGGAGTGGGGGATACTTTTCAACAACAAGGAAGCCGGAACAAAAAGAATAAATAGATAGAACCCTTAGCTAAAAAGGGATTAACAATAATAATAAAAAAAGATTGTACCCTAGCAGCTTGGCCGTTTGACCAGTTTGAAGAAGCCGTGGGACCGGTTGTTTTAGAGAATGGGTGAAAAAGAGTAGGTCCCGTTCCCCCATAGCCCACTCGTGCATGGGGCGCATGCGTGTTGACTAGCCAGAGGAGGATGCGCTAAGTATCAGGCTGTGACCTTTATCACTGGCCACATAGCGTCACTCTCACAATAGACCAGACTGCCTTTGACTGGGAGATCAGAGTTCCAATCTCGGTCGGGTGTACTTAGGGTGATTACTCTTAAAGGGTTTATATATTACTGCTGCTTAGCAGGGCTGTTTCATGCCCCATCCATGCAGCTCATTTTTAGGTACCTTACTTATTATTATTACTATTATTAAAATTATTATTAAAATTATTATTATTATTATTATTATTAATACTCTTATTATTACTATTATTTTACTATTATTATTAATATTACTATTATTATTATGATTATTATTAATAATAATAATAATAACCATAATAATAATGATAATAATAATAATAATAATAAAACCACGTCTTACTACCCGCTCGGATCATACACACTTATGCTAATATGTGATGGTAGGGTGATTGTGAGATGAAATGGAGGACCTACAGTTTAACGTGGAATCCGAACGACGGTAGAAGCCTGGAATTCCCCACATTCACAAGATGTCTTGTCAGAGGTGAAGGAAGGGTTTGGAAACCAGATAAATCTGTGCCGGGACCATGGATTGAACCTTGTACCCCCAGCACAGAAGTCTGTCACCTTACCCTTAGACCACCAGGTCACCAAGTAGCCTACTTGATTCAACATTCAATCTTGAACTGAAATATAGATGGCGAATAGCGCTAAGTATTCAACGGGCAGAGTTCTGAGAAATTTAGTTAGCGCACTCACATAATCATTAAAAAGAAAATGTTTAGCACTGCGTATTACTACCCAATAAGGATATACGCCTATGTATGTATTATGCTATCGGGCTAGGTACGAAGGGTTAAAAGTGAGAAAGGTTGAATTTGGAGGAGGTGTATCCGCATTTGCGTGGAGATAGAGTGAGAAACTATCTAGGAAAAACCACCCTGAATGCACCCAACCAGGACCTTACCATTATCTCACCACTATCAGCAGTCTATTCTATTGTGAGATTAGCACCTTGGTCCATGCGGCCACCAAGTTTGGTCACATGGTCATTGTTTTTATCCTTGATTACTTTAACGACCTACATGTTCGGGTACGTGATTTAGACGTTAAGCTATATCAGTCTGTTTTGTCAGTGATGTGGAGGTCGGGAGGAGATCCCTGGTTTATTTTTTCCTTGATTATTTCCAAGCTTCCCTCTTTGTCAATACGGGTAAGTTATGTCTAAAACCTAACGTCCTCATCTCAACCCCATTGATATCATTAAATGTGCTTATCGTAAATGGGTACTAAGCTATGTTGGAAAAAGTTACATTTAAAATAATAATATTTATTTCAGAACATAATTCGTTTAGATATAAATTAATATAAGTTTATCTTCATGGCATAATCCCACAGTATAGCCATGCCAACCAGTATGGCAGTATGGTGGCCAAGATTATACAACCATCTGCGGTTAGAGTGTGTCATGTGATAATCACAACGGGTACTCCTGCTATTAGTCTTCGTTTTCTAAGACAAAGCTGCTACTTTTCCATTCAAGTAGTTCCCCATAAGTCCTCGTGAGGCTGAGCTGACCGACCCCATTATAGATCTTCTGCTTCACAAAAAATCTGGAGGCACAGGGGATGGAATCTGGGACCTCTGAATCTGTAGCCAAGAATTCTGAACACTACACCAATGAGGCAATATATTTAATTATGCAAGATAATATATTATTATAAGTTGAATAAAAAAAGTGAAGCATTTTTTTTATCGCCGTGTCTTACTAGCCGTCCTGGCTATACGCTGTGAAGCAATTTGATTTAACTTAATCTTTAATGGTTAATGGATCTTTTGAAATATATAAGTACAAATCCCTCCAATAATCACTTTTTGAGACTTATATAATATCTTCACAAAGTGCGACTGCTTGTATAAAAATTATTAAGTGGGATAACCCTAAATCACACTCAAGTATTTATGATAGTTATTTTTTCTTACCAATAGTCTTCTTGAAAGCTAGATGCTCACATTTTAAAAGTATACTTGCACTGAGCTCAAAACTGGATACGAAAAAATCGACATGTGTAAAGGCTGGCTAAGCTATGCTGAGCTAAGCTAAGATTTGTTCTGCTAACTCTTTAGAAAAATAGCGGACCATGTATTTAAATGTGCTCGTTAACACAGAAAGCTAAGCTAAGCAATGCCTTACTACGCCACGCTTTGTTTTTTCCAATTGCTGGCCGGGCAATTTTTCCATATCCCATCTTGAGCCATCTTACGTTGCGCATGCGCATCTTGGGCTCCGTGTTGAACAGACACAGTGCTGGTTTGGTGAAAATAACTAAAGAAGTGTTGCCGCAAAAGTTTTGTTTTCAGTTTGTTTCACGTGTATTTAAGTAATATTATATTTAGTTTTTATATCTAATAAATGTTTTATATTAAAATGGAAGCGGTTATTGAACAAGTCAAACCTCCACCTCCTAAATTTTCTTCATCTTCCAAAACAACTGCTAACAGCAGCATCTTCTCTTCTTCAGTACTATAACCTGAACTCAAACAAGACTTTTTGGAGGACGCCATCATCAATAAGCTTTACTGGAGCAGACCAGAAAGAAAAAAAACACTGAATTCGTGAGCTTAGCTTAGATATTGGGAGGAGGGAAAAAGAAGGCAAAGCTTTATGTTAGATTCTCCATTTACCATCAAAAGTATCACACTTACCATGCTTGTTTCGAACATGTTTCATCTTAACATGTAGTGACATGGTGTGACCAGTCAAGGCAAGATCGTAGCCAAGGGGGGTGGTTTGGGAGTTCAACCCCCACCCCACCCTAAAATTGGACAGTAACCATTAAATAATACTTTAATTACGGATTGAATATAACCATAAAATAGGATTATACAGCTTTTCGACAACTCTCTAATTTTAAAAGTAAATTTAAAAAAATAGTTTGAGAGTATAGTCAGGCAGCACAATCTGGGTAGGACAAAATATTGACAAAGGAAATAGGTGGTACTAGTAAGTGTGAGGATAGTGGTTAGGATTTTGAGATTAGGAAACAACAAAACATTTCGACTTGAAACCATTCGAAATGGTAGTTGCAAGAACACGTCACAAATGAGTCGTAAACGAAATAAAAATGAGAGGACGGAGCAAAGTGGATAAAGGGTGGTGTGGTGTTGGTGGCTCCAGCTATCAACCCCCAACAGCTTGAAGTTTGTGAAAATATCAATAACTCCAGTTTAAGATCAGCACACCTGTATATAAATACTGTGATGGGTGAATGCTTTAAGTTTTGATATTTTAGTGTGCAGTGTAGACTAGTGATTATTAATTAGTTACTGTATAGGGAAAACTGGTAGACTTAATCGCAATGCAAATTTTGGATTTCTAAGTTAACACTGTGAGTTCCAGTGAGTGATCGAAACAATATGGTCTACTTTCATTTTTAGTAGGAAAATGCCTAAGAAAAATACAAATGAATCTTTTTAATGTCAACATTTTTATATCTTATTATTTTATTAGTGTTATTTTATATGTATTAATAATATATATCAAATGCCAATGCAGCAGATTACATAACTTGACTTATGAATACTTTTATGAAAACTGATTTTAGTAAGGGCCTAACCTTTGTTAATAACAAACATGTTTCTTCCTTTCTTCACATAACTTTAGAATATAACTCGCAATACCTACACTCTAACATGCCTAATGGGAGAAGGGAGAAGGCTGTTAACTATTTTATAATATCAATGTATTCAATTGAATCTGAAGTAATTCAACTACCATGTAGTTATCTAATGTACACTTATTGACACAGCCAAGTTAATTGTATGTTTAATTTGTAAATAGTTTGTCAACTATAATAGTTACTTTATTAGGACAAATTGAACCACTCCTTAAGATGGCCGGATTTTTTTTTCCACATCCTTTGAGGCAAAACTGTTTGTGTTTACGTATTAATACTTGATATTGTAAACCAGTGAACACTTCTTTTTAGGCTATATGATAGGTGTGCACAGAAACTCTGGTGACCAAATGGTGACTTGATCATATTTTTACCAAATAGCGACTCACAATCTATCCTTTCTAGAACTCTCTGTATTTTTTTATGTTAAAATAATGTTTATAATGTAAGTAAGGTTAAACAATAAAAATAAATAGAAAATATTTAGAAACTATTGTTGAACAAATAAATATCTTGGAGCCAC
>CABFVZ010000076.1:345521-382180 GCA_902151445.1 Timema monikensis | reverse complement strand
TATATATATATATATATATATATATATATATATTGTGTATAAAGACAGAAATCTACCCCTTAAAGGTTTCCTTTCCGTCATTCATGTTATTAAATCATCCAAATCAACCATTGCCAGACAATATTAACCTTTATTGAAAATAATGGAGATTTTAATAAAAATATCTTTCAGATGCTGCAGTAGATAACATTCAGAGCACTGCAAATACGGAAGGAAAAAACAAACTCATTTTATTTCGGCCAGTGGTCGATGAAATTCAGCCGTGTACGGCAGTGTAGCCCGTTACTACTTTGACCATTCACATCACTCAATAGGCTTTGTTTCTTAGGCCGTATCCGGCAGAGCAAAATTACTGCCGAGTACGGAGTCAGTGAAACCT
Source organism: Timema monikensis (assembly GCA_902151445.1). NCBI lineage: Eukaryota > Metazoa > Arthropoda > Insecta > Phasmatodea > Timematidae > Timema > Timema monikensis. The sequence goes on along the minus strand of CABFVZ010000076.1, from coordinate 381,801 downwards.
TATCCTAAGATTCAAATAGTTTGTAAGTAATGTTCAGTTACAATATATAAGTCAAGAAAATAAGCTCGCACCATTTTTAGTTGTTTGGATATTAATTCAAAGCCATTTATAAAAAAAAGGAATATAAGAGTCTAGCACATAATCTATTTTGAACTCCGAAAAACTTTTATTCAACCTAATTTCACAGATCGATTAGAATACATTCCAACACGAGGGGAATTTGAACAATATTTTCTCATTTCATATATTTATCCGTTTAAAATACAACGCATCGAAACTATTGACTTGGCTACTGCCAATACTTTATTACGCATAGAAACAAAGATAAGATTAGGACTTATAACTTATTCACTAGGATTTTTGTTCTTGTTAACCTGTTAGGTTGTACGCATATTCACTAATTACACTAATGTGTTGGGGTAAGTAAGGTTGAATTTATAGGAAGTGTATTTTCATTTGCGTGGAGAGAGAGAGAGAGAGAGTGGAAAACTATTTAGGAAAAGAAAATCCTCAGTATACACGACCGGGATTTGAACCTAAATCTCCCGAATATGCGACAAATGGTACCAGTGATATCTCGTACCACGTGACATTTCGTACCACTAGGGGTATGGCTACATGAGAAGGGTTTTTTACTAATGTCTTTAAAATATAACGATGTGACAAATGTTACCACTTGATGGGAAGGTGTACTAGGCTTCAGTTTTAAGTTCATTTAGGTGAATTTAATATAATTAGTGTGCAAGATGCCTCTGATATGCAAGGTCATGTAAAAAGGAGAATCCAATCGTAGTAGAGCGTTTCAAATATTTGGAATTTAGCTTAACCTAATCTAACCTAACCTAACTTAACCTAATCTAACCTAACTCACTATTTAACTTACACTAACTGAAATTTTGACGTACTCACAGCTATCTACTATCCAGTAATGAACCTTGCTTGCATATATTAGCTTTTTTTTTAGGCTAAATAGATATAAGTAGTACCATTTGCCACATTGTCAATATTTTGAAGTCAATAGTAGACCCTTTTCAGGTAGGGTGGTACGAAATGTCACGAAAAATCGAGTGGTACGAAATGTCGCTGGTAACATTTGTCAGGACACCGATCTCCCTGTTATCGACAGTCTGGTGTCTTGCGAGATTGACGCCTTAGACCATGTGGCCACTGGAGTGGGTAACTGGCTTTATTAATTGATTGAATTTGTTTGAATAATTAATTTTGTAGTATTTGTAATCAAAAATGATAAATGATACATAAACAAAATAAGGTAATAACATACAATAAGAACCATTTTGTTTTGGTCATAGGTACTGTACTTACTACAAACAATCCACTGTAGCGGCTAAATTATAGTAGACTCGTACTTAAAATAATAGCATCACTTTTCCGAACACTTCGCGTTTGTTTTTCTTAGTGTGAAAACAAATGTGTTTCATTTGAAAATGCAGTGCATTAATCCTTTAACGAAGACCACAGTAAACAGAAAAGAAAAGACTGGTTGGGTAAAGGGGAAGGGGTAGATTCTCCCTAATGACCAAAACATTCTATTCGTCGCACTTATCAGTAATAATAGCTATCTGTATTCTACTGTATTTCGATTCCTTCTCTTTCACGTAAACAAAACAACATTTGGGGGACGTACGCGTATTTAAAAGAGGAAAGAGAAAATCGCATGGAAGCTTAGACTTGTAGTCGAAGAAAAGGAAGAAGTGTAAACTGTTCACGGAAGAGTGAGTTTAGAAATGTTTGATAATTGACAGTGAGCAAAAGACAATGTTTTTAAGGACAAAGACAAATGTACTCATGTTCACAGTCCGACATTTAGAAAGGTTTTCTTTTGTAACAAAGTTTACTCTATTTTCATTTTTAGCTTTTAATGAAATCATTTAAGTAATTGCGTTTAGACTTGATAATAGTATATCTAATATAATCTTGAATGTATTGATTAGTGTTCACAAAAGAGAAAATATTTGCTTGTGTTATAGCATTACGTACTACTACCCGTTAAGGCTATCCGCTTATTTATTAATCAAGCTAGTTATTTTGGCAATGAAAACCATTTTGAAAAAACCAGCCTCAGTACACCAGACTGAGAATCAAACCTGGATCTCCCTGTCATTGGCAGTCTAATCTACTGTAAATGCAGCGCCTTCTACCATGCATCCACCGAAGTAGGTGCTAGTGTTTATATTAGTACAAGCACATGTACTAAATATTGAAGATTAGAATACATCCAGTAAGCGATATAGAAATTGTACAATTAAATACATTTTAAATATTATTAGCATGAATATGCATTTATAAATAGCTTTAAGGGAATATTAATAAAATCTACATGAATGTTAAATGAGATATATTTTTGATGATGATGTGGTTTCGATTTGACTTGAGTCAAATAAAAAAGGATTGTTATTTTTAGTAAATGTAATAGACACAAATTTTTGTAAGAATCCGTTCTACTTCATGGATAGCGTGAAACTAAGTTCGGACCTTTAGCTACATCGTAGTGTTCTTTATAATATTTCTGATGTGAATACAAGGGAAATGAATTAATTGCTTTAATTTTAACCATATTTTTAAATAATATAACACTAAAAATGTATATTTTAAAATATAGTAGCTATTTCCCTGATTCCAATTTTTATTTTGTCAAGTTTAATTAATATGAAAAATCTCATTTTTATGAAATTTTTGTTTCTAGTGTAATCGTGTGAGTAATACACCAGGTGGCTAGTCGTAATCTACCTCTTCAAGGCACGTTTATTAGCTATATCAGAGATTGTGTTTGCCATAGAGTACCCTGTTATTGTGAAATATTATTTCAGACGCATACTTAACAGACCCTGATTGTACTTGACTTCAATCTATTAACCGTGTGCCTAATATATATTTACTTTGAAATGATAAGTTTAAAACTCACAAATGTATCACTTAAACTATTGGTTCATCCTAATATAATTTAGCTTACAACTAAACTCAAAGAAAGTTATCTAACCTAAGTTAATTAATCTTAGAATTAACGCTAAAGAAAGGCATTTTCCTATAATTAGTTTCACAAATAGTAACCTGCCCTAAAATGAATTTTGAACAATTTTTTTTATGTATTAGAGATATTAACGTACATTTTATGAACCAATTATTTTATCAGCAAAATACCTATAGCCTACTTAATATAGAGCAGACTTACCACACAGCCCCTTAGCCCTGGACGTTAATTAATCACTAATGATAGATGTTTCGGCAATACCGGAAATCGAGCCTAAGACCCTTAGCAAGGTAGGCAGGAACTCTACCAACTAAGCTGAGGTTTCAGATTTCAACGTAATTAGTTTCACTAAAAGTCACTAGTCCTAAAATATTTTGTTAAAGCCTACTTCACGTAACGTAATTTAGCCTACATCAACAACTTTAATCAAAATTACAATTTGTACTTTGTTCGAATTATTTTAAATAAGTGGCCCATGTGTAAGAATCATAACCATATTTTCATTACCTCACCATAATTATGTAAATAATACTTGGATACTTGGTAGGACCGTGGCTTTTAGCGTCTCCATTAGGACAAGAAACGTCACGTCATCATCTAAATGCCCACATCTTGAATGTTTTTACATACATACTGACGATCTTTGTTGGTCCCTCATTTTATGAAATGCTCTATATTTTCTTGGAAATGATTGTAGCCAATCAATGTTCTGGACATTCCCAAGTTAGCGAGCTCCGCCTGCCCCCCTCTAACCATCACCTTTCATGTTTTGCTCTTTTGCGAAGTTAAAACGTCTTGCAAATTGAAAAGAGAGACATTTCTAGTCCGATTTAATGGAAGGTGAGTGTGGATGGTCTGAGACGGGGAAGAGGGGTAGTAAGGAAGAAGAGTTTAAAAGAAGTGAATTGAAGTAGAAATTTAAGAAAATAAAAGAAGAGTTTTAAAAGAGATGTTGCCAACGAATCTTTAGAGCGAGGATACGGCATCTTGGGAGGGGGCTGAAAAATAGAAAGAGGAAGCGCAGCTCTGATTGTCGAAATAAATAAAAGGCTGTATAAGAGTACCTAAATATATATTCTTTAATTTTAGTGTATTTTTTAAATTAATGCAAATCGTGTAGTGTTTATAGGTTTAAGGAAAATTTATATTTTACCATACTTTTACGACCATATTTTTTCACTCAGTCTCAATACTTGTACTGGCTATCCACATTTATTTCTATTGGCGGGGAAAGTATGAGGGAGATTGAATTTAGAGTAAAATTCACCCCCGCCCCCCCTCCCCCCATTTTCTAAGGTGTATGAAAACCAACCTTCAGTAAACTAGTTCTGAATCCAAACCCTGGTCTCCTCATTGCAGTCAAATAAAACTGGTCATGTCTTAAAATGAGAGTACCTAGTTTGTATTTTATCACCGCATCTTAGCATCCATTCGGGTATTGCGCTTATGCAGATACTAATCAAATTAATGAATAAGGTTTATTTCAACAGAAGTGCGCAAGAATTTGTGTAAATTAAGATTGTAAAAGCATTTTTAAAACCACCCTCAGCACACCCGATCTTGATTTGAGACCCGATCACCCCGGTATCGTCAGTTCAATATATTGTGGGATTGACGCCTTATATTATTATATCATCGAAGATAATCTACTAAGATACTAAAAACTAATGCATACAATACTTAATATTGCAATTACATTACATTTAAATAAATATATTTTAAATTTATATATACATTTGTTTAAATTAGCTAATTTTATTTTATGTATTTGTTTATTTAGCGTATGGCGTACATGTGTAGAACATTGATACAATTAATTATTTACAAGATAAAATACTTAGTCATAGTATGGTACAAGCGTAAAAAGCAAATTAACAATATTTTTAAATATCGTAGACGTAATAGCATAATGGATAACGCCATAGTTGGATGTCCAAAAACACAGCATGTTGATGGCTGCAGGAGTTGCTAATAAAGTCCTTCTTGGTTCATTCAAATTGTCTGATTGGAGAGTCATGTATTATGTTATACAATGACTGTTCTAAAGATCCGCAGTCACATTCCAAGTTATCAGCCATTCCCTATTTATATAGCTCTATCTTACTTCTAGCGTGGCCAGTTCTTATTCTGTTTATAAGGCTCCATATTTACCGTGGTTGGTTCATGCCTGTAAGTGGGTTTGTCAGACCTAGTTAAGCTGATGAATCCTGGTCATGATAAGACAACCATGGATTTCTCCATTCTTATTTCAAGTTAAATGCTTCTGAGGGGTGTTGGTTAATATTCTCCCAAATTGTTGTTCTAGATTTTAATCTGGCACGTGGAAGGTTGTTCAGGGTATCATGGATTGGTAGAATTTTTGGGAATGAAGGGATCTTTAGTTTCTCTCATTCGCGTATTGTTGCTTGTTGTCGTCGGAGATCAGGCGGTGCTATGTTGGTGTTTACGGGGAATGTTCCAGACACTATCCTCATTGCTTCGTTTGGATATACATCAACTTTATTGACGTGGTCATTTCTACTCCACGCAGGAGAATAATATTCAGCAAAAGAGTATACAAGTTATTGTGCTGTATTCTTCAGGGTGCATGCATAGGCTCCCCAGTAAGTACCAGCCAATTTTCTCAATATGTTGTTTCTTGTTTTTAGTTTCTATATTGTTATTTAAATATCTTTCTTATATGTCAAGGATCTGTCAAGTATCACCCAGAGATATCTGAGGTTTCAGTTATACCATAGTCTCCCTTCGTGGAACATAAAGTTTAGCTCTTTATTTGCAATGCGGTTACTCATATGGAATATGCTGACTTCTGTTTTCTGTTTTTTTGTTTAATTTTTATAATATCGGTGTTTGGTGAGTGTTTGTTCTCCTTCTTCAAAAGTCTTGGTCAGGAAACTATTTCTAACTCATCGTTGTAGGTAAATTTCGTAGACTTGGTGGGAGGCGTGTCACTTGTGTAAAGATTGAACAAAAATATGGCTAAGACTGATCCTTGAGGGAGGCCATTTTTGATTATATAAGATTTACTTGTTGCTTCCCCGACAGTAACTTTAAAATATCGATGTTTAAGTACATCCTCCAATAGTGAAATGATCTTTGGAGAAGGGATGGTACTCTTTTATTTAAATACTAGTCCTTCAAACCAGACAGTATCACAAGCCACAGACAGATCAAAGAAAGCTGCTAAGGTTTAAGTTTCTTTTTGAAACCTGCTTCAATAAGTGATGTTAAGGCCAACACTTGCTCGTAGCATCTATTTTCCCTAAAACCAGCCTGATGTTGAGGAGTTACACCATAAATAAGATGGTATACTCTATTATACAAAAAAGTATTTCCAGTATCTTGTGGCAGACACTCAGTAATGCGATTGGGCAGTAGGTCGCTGGGTCGTTACTAGTTTTACCCTTATTATATAAGTATTATTTAATGAAATGGTAGAATTGACACAATAAAGTAATGATCAGAAGTGTTTCAAAATAAATTTTCTCTTTTATTAAACATAATATATTATTAATTCCGCTCAATTCTGATATATTTTAGATCTCCGCGGTACTCTTATATTTATTAAAATGATATGGTTAGTAGATAATGAAATTTCTATATTCGACAAGGTTTGTTAAAATATTTGTCTTTTTTCTTGCTGGTGGTAACATTTCTTATCGTTAAGTTATCAAAACCATATTTTTCCTATATATTTAATTGGAAATTACAACGTTACGATGACAATCCTACCCCCCCCACCTATGGGTTATCTCTGTCAGGATAGGCTCTGAGAGGGGTTAGGTCGCTGGCAAGGTAGTTGTGTGGGTTCGAACTAACAGGTATTGTTATGAATTTTGGTTTAATAGAAGTATTAAGAGGTATTAAAAATTTGATGTTAAATGAAGAATAAAAGGAATATAAGAGATTGGACGATTGCGCACGTAGAAGAACTGGCGAACCCATAATGACTTATACCAGTGGCTCCCAAACTTTTAGAATCGCGAAGAGCTTTTCAGGAAAGAATTTTGTCACGGAGCACTATCGTTTCTCTTATGCCAAGGGTACATATTTGCAATTTTTTTTACTTTTTTTTTACCCAACTTCGCTTTTAAAATGTTTGTCATTACAAGTTATTTTTTGAGTTCTAAATATCTTAAATTTTGATATAAATTTAATTTAATCTTATTGAAAATAATTGAAAATTGGAGTATTAAATATAGTATTCTGAAAACATCAATTAGCATAAGGGCAACGATTCTTTCATCTAGTACCTACATAGGTACTTAACTGAATGATAGCAGTATTCACGATGGAAAAGCATGTTTAAGAATTTGAGCATGTTAAACATAAAGTTGTACTTCATTCAAATGTTATTTTCTCCACTAATTTAAGATAAATAAGGAAATTACTTAACTACATAAACAAAAACCAACATCAACAAAACTTAAAGTAAGGCAACACATTTGATAACAAATTAAAAGTGGGCCTATTCCACCATAGGCCTATTATGTTACCGAACAGAGATATAATATTTAAAGCCATTTTCACCGCTAAAACAAGTGACTTGATATCAAAAAAGAACAATAAAGTATAGACAAAGAACTTAGATTCTAATGATAAGGATGTGGTTGTTTTGATTTGATTAAGATGGCTATATTTGGTCGAATATGGAACAGCTGCAACCGAATATCTAACTTTGCCTTGAGGCGGGATCTGTATTTTGTTTTAGTAGCCATATAGGCAGAGAATCCTGATAACTTCAAATTTGTCTCTTAGCCACGACCAAAATTCTGATAGTGAAATCTTAGATGCAAAATTATTTTTTATCAGAGAATCTAATGTGAAATCAATCAAGCACTCATATTCCTGCAATGTTAGATACAACTCAAAAGTTTTTTTAGTGTCTTTTGTGGAGTTCTTAAAGAAAATAACAGTTGAACCTATAAATAGCATTGCACTGTGACTTGACTTGTTTCAATTCTCGACTGAATACTGACTGAACTGCAACTGACTAAAGGTGCAAAGAAACTTTAGGTTTTAATAGGCAATAGAAACTTCCCAGAAAATTCTGGAAAGGTGTTGAAGCTAACAATCGTATCTGAAAGCGCAGCAAAGTTCTCATAGAGTCAGTGTTAACTGGCACCTTCTAGCATATCTGTCTGGTTCTGTCACGTGCAATCTGTGTGCTTCACCAAAGTTATCGATGTTTTGCATGGTTCTAAGATGATGTGGGTGGGTAAAGATGACTGAAGTGACGCATGACATGCATTTCGTTTTTATAATACTTGCTATCTACACTGTTTTACATAACGCTGCAGGATCTAAATAATGTATATCCATACATATACATATTTCACGGCCAGACAAATTCACAGTTTAGAGATCTTGTCACATTTATTTTATTTATTTTTCTTTCCTATCTTTTCACGGAGCACTTCTAGATGCTTCACGGAGCACCATGTGCTCCATGGAGCACAATTTTGTAACCTTTGACTTAGACTGATACAATGACTGACACTGCTCCCGACCCCCTACAGAACTCCAACTATGGGCCCTGAGCTCTACGATTGCCCTCCAAGCATAAGTTCTACCGATGGCCCAAAGCTCTAGTCTGCTATGGTCCGGTGTCGGGCAGCGTAACTGCCTCCGAAATTGATGATAATGTGTCAGCCACAATAGCACAATCAGCCACAGCCACAGTCACAAACCAAATAAATACTTTTATAGCTCGATTTGGCCCCTTTACTCTCCAACTAAAGCAACATTGATGTGAGTAGTCAGCATTCCTCTTTAATATATCTAATTCGTTACAGCATACACGTTAAACCAGTGCTTTCAGTCACATACGTCTAAGAAAGTAATGTAAATCAAAACAAATATTACAACATTTCTTAAGGTTGTGACAATTAATAAAAACAAATATTCCAGGCTAATTTATAACTTCAATTCTTAATTAGGAACAGAATAATCTAAATGGTTATCAAATAACATACTTTAAATGACGCATTCTTAGCAATCTTGTAACTTTCAACTAGGACAACTATTTGATTTCATAAAGAGAATAGGATAAGTATTTTATTAATGACTACCCAAATACTATAATTTGGTCACTGGGAACTTTAATGTGCTATTTTTAAACTAACCAATTACTGTATATAACCATTAGACTTGCAAATTAAATTGGCCTAAAATAAAAATATTACCTCCAAAACTAGCGATCCAGTTATAGAGTAAAGATAGTTAGTGATTGGATATCATGATTAACTTGTGAACAACCATTTTTTTTCACAAGCTATATCGACCAGATCTGTGCATTGCAACAAGTTGATTAAGGAATGTTTGGCACTAAAGAAGACTGTGTATTGTGCATTTGTTGATCTGAAGAAAACGTACTATCGGTGGAATTGACGTATGTGTTGGAATGTTGTGAGAGAGTGATTAGACTAGTAAATGAAATTATGGCAGTGCATGATGAAAGTAAGGCGTGTGTTAGGATAGATGGAGTTTTGAGCGAGGGGTTTTACATTGAACAGGGTGCTAGGTTGTGTTATGTCTCCATGTATAATTAATATATTCTTGGACAAGTATATGAGAGATGCTTTTGAAGACACTTGGTGTACAAATTGACAATGTGAATGTGTAAGCACTGCTATATGCAAGATAATGCCATATTAATAGCTGCGATTGAAAATTATTTGACGAATGTATTCAATCTTTTGTTTGCGGTGACAGGCAGAATGGATCTTTTTATAAGTGTCTCCATAGTTAAGGTGATAGTTTTTGTCAAAATATGATCAGGAAATGATTGTTAACTTATTAAAAATGGAAAACTGTTGGAACAAAGGAATGATTTTTTATTTCAGGGTAGAATTTTATGTAAAAATTGAAATTTGTATGGTGACACCAACGGATGAATGCATTTGGGAGTGTGGTTGAATGTGTGTATAATATTGCAGAGAACGAAGTAGGATCGAAAGAAACAAAGATGGTAGTACATAGAAGTGTATAAACACCAACATTGATTTATGTTTGTGAAGTGTGGACTTGTCAGGAAAAACACAAGAACAAGGTGAATATGATTGAAATTAGATATATGAGAAATATATGCTGAAAAATTGGTATGGACAGAGTCGGTAATGAATGAGTACTCAAGGAATTATATTTGAATGGGAATCCACTGAGATAACGTGAAATAAGCTTCTTACGTTAGTTTGGGAATATTTAAAGGATGAGTGTGGGTCGGGTGACGAAGCCAAAAGCTGAGGGTAGAGTGTGTGTAGGCCCATTAAAATGTGTATAAGTGCTGTAGATGAAGGTGTGATAAAGGTAAACACTAAGAGTTTTTAGATTAAAAGAGCAAAGAGCATGTATGACTTGGCTTATGGATGTTGCTGAAGCGAAGGGAGTATGCAGGTATAGAGGAGCGTAGAGAATGTTAGTGGGAATTGATTATGAACCATGTTGTAATTTTTTAGCTATCTCCTATCCACAGTTTATTGTCTACCCCATAAGGGAGTAGCGTTATTAGGTATGTATGTATTTATGTATGTACTCGTGAACAATTTTAAATTATAATCTCCATGATCTTCCCCCAATTAGCCTGGTGCTATCAATCTCGACTTACTTATGAAGCGCTACGTAAATAAACACATTAATTATTTTAAACTATCCAAATACATTAAGATTACATCACACTGGTGGAATGTATTAATCTTGGTATTTGCATTAAAAACAAGCTTAAACATAACAAGACCCGGTGAAAATTAGTGGTTTTAGGGTGTTAATATATAAGTCCAAGTTTATTGTTCATGAGTTAAATTTAGATTACATGTATTTGGTACTGTAGACTTTTATTTATGGACAGTGAAGCAAGTTTTTGCCAAGCTATATTCCAATATGAGAATCCTTCCCTAGGAAGTAAGGGGCTGATGTGATCACCCCCGTAACTTCTTCCTGATATGCCAAAGCTGTTTTCTATCTGAATGATTGAGAAGAGAGGTGTAGCTTGCGACCAGCGCTTAGAGAGCAATATTTTAAATGAATGAAATTAGAGGAGCGAGATACAACCAACGTTTGGAGAGCATATTTTCGATGGTAGAAGTTAGAGGGGTAATATGAAACCAGCATTGAAAGAACAGATTTATCGATAGCTGAATTTACAGTTGAATGATCCAACAATCGTTTAAGGAGTAGTTCTGTCAGTGGTAGAAGTTTGTGGTGCGATATGTAGCCAACGCTAGGAGAAGGAGATGTTACAACACACGCTCCGGTGTGGAATTATTAAAATGTGATATAAAATTTGTTATATAATCAATAAATTATCATAATTAAGTTAGAAGGCCAATTATTTAATTACATATTAATTCAGAGTTTCAAAAGAAACTATCTGACTTTTGCAGTTGACACAAAGTCATGGCTAAGGGCCCTTATACGTTGCATACAAATGAGAGGTATGCTTAATTCATCTAATATAAAAGTGGTGTCAATTATCAAAAACTGGCGGTGCCCCACGTGATCAATCTTGGATTGGGAGATCGGAATTCTCTGCTTTTGGAAATTTTTGCAACTATTTTAGATTTCCCAGGGATTTTCCCCTTACATTTAATGTATCTTTAAATATATTGAAATTTCCGGACGTAATTTTTATCTTTGTGGATCTAAAATAACATTTTATAACATCGGGTTCAACTAAATACAAGTAGAGCTACAATAGATAAATATACACAGGGTGTTCGGAAAAACATAACCCAAACTGCACATATAACTTGTTTGAGCCAAAAGTAATACAAAATCCCTGTACACTTCATCAGGAAATTTATGTTAATATCACAAAATTGTGCTCAAATTTTCAGTGTACAGTGCTGGGAGAGCAAAGCTATCATGCATGCGTATACAAAAAGTTGCATAGGAGTTGAGTGCACGGCACTGCACATGTAATGGTGGTAAATACTTTCTGTGATGTAGGACCATTAATGATGACCCTCAGAACGTATTCCCATTTCTAGATGGATTTTTTACTATTAATTTGGGTATGTTCTGCTGCCGTGCTCCAAAATGTTGAGGTGTGTAGTGCCACGTGCCTATCTCTTATACAACCTGCTGTACATGCCTGCTTAAACACCTTCGCTCTCCCAGCGGTATACTCCGAAACGTTGAACACAATTTAATGGTATCAGCATAGTTTTCAATATGTAAGTGTATGGGGATTCTGTATTAATTATATATATGTATATATATTAACGCGCTAGTTTTGTGTTGAGATTTACAACCGAGGCCTGGGATATCGAGTTTATAAACTTGATCGGGTGAACTGGGGGGTGGGGGTTCCTAAATGGTTTTCCACTCTCCCTCCACGCAAATGCTCGTCCACTTCCTATAAATTCAATCTTCCCAATCCCTAATCTATTAGAGTAATTATTACTTAAGCGTTTAATCCGAACGGGTAGTAGGACGAGGTTCTAAATAAATATAAACTAATATATATATATATATATATATATTTGTATGTACTGTACATATACGGTTATTGTCAATCTCAGTTGTCTTGGGTTAAAGCGCTTGCCTCAAGACCCGATGTTCATGGGTTCAAACCTAGCCTTAGTCGACTGATTTTTCTTAAGCGATAAAAATCGGTAGCACAACTTACTTCTTGGGAGATATAAAGCCTTCTGTCCAATGTCAAATGTGGCGTGTACAAGAATCCTAGAAGGTATGTTAAAATACCTCTCAAGGCAAACTCAGTACGTCCTTTTGCTCTCACTCATAAAAAATCCCTTATGCTAATATAATCAATCAGTTCAGAAAGTGCAGATTAAATACATCATATAATTAAAAAAGCTAAAAATAAATTATGGATATACATTTATATGAATATATATAGTTTTATCTACATATAGTTGTATATATATATATATATATATATATAAATTTGGTATATTAAACTAAGTGAATGTGACCTTAAATTCAGCACATCGTGATCACTTAAAACTTAGCTTATTTTGGAGGACTTTTTCAAGAATTTTATTTTCTTCACTCTGTGTATGTATTTAATAGTGTGGTAGATACGTTTTAATATATATTTTAAATAGATTATAATACCTTAAACACCTCAATCTTTATACACATATATATGTACACACATATAAATACATTAACATTCATACGCAGACATATGGATTTCCATATACTATATATACTTATATACACATTTACCCTATTAAAATAACATAGACTTATGAAATATATGCTTTTTTAAATATATATGTTATTATATCTACATATGCAAAAAAACTTTTGTATGCTTAATATATGTTTTTTAAACACATGCATTTGTGATTTAGATTATTCATATACTTTTATAAACATATACACCTATACACCACTATATTTAACTAACTATACTTATACATATATACTCATATACATGAATGATGATGAATATACATTTTTACAATCAATATCCCCAAAAGTATTGCTAGTCAAAATAAATCTTTTGAGTAAATATTTGTTTCCTATTCTTTATGTGTGATGTACAGTACAACCTCTCGGTTTTTGAAGTAGATTTATGTTTGTATTAAAATTACGTAAATAAACAACTAAATTCGTGTTTGTATGAATATAAATATAGTTGTTTATAAAGATAGTTCAATATTTGTCTTATTTATATATATTATAAATATATATGCAATAATTAAATTATTATATGATTAAATTATATGAACATATATTTATATTATAAGAATGGGATTGTTAAAATATTTGATTGACTAAATATTGAATTCAAAACGAATTAGAGCAAAGTGGTTGACATCAAATATAGTATAATATTTAACATTTGTCAATTAGCTAAAATTTAATATTACACAAATATGACATATCTTAAATAAAAGTGGTTAAGCATACACATTTGATTTTTTAGAAAATAATTTAAGTTTTATTTATATATTTTAAAATTAAAATAAGTAGGAGATAATCCTTTAGACAATGAATCTTAATAATTTAAGATTGAAAATTGAAAAAAAAAATACGATTTAAAGTTGATTATTCAATATACTTACCCAAATCTTTAATACAAAACCAATAAATGTTGAATATTGTAGTCCTTTATTGTGAACTCAAGTCTAAAGTCAACATTGTATAATGGGTGAACGTTAATTGCGTTCAACTCTTCATCTGACATCTGTCTTAATGTCTAACGTGCTAATTATTCAAGTATATGCAAAGAATCCTCAATAGTATGCCTTCGCGCTTACATTGAGCATATTAAAATTAACTTAACCATAAAATCTTAAACTCTATTTTTATATTTAATAAATTAATTAGTTAATTTTATAATGAGCCATTAATTATTAGTTTTATAATGCAACTTGTGATAGCCATAATAACGCCCAATAGAAGAATTATGATCAATCAAAATATAAATTAAAAAATTGCATTTATATATAAAATAACTGCATGCTCTCTTATTAAAGATTTAACTAATAACACTGATCCATTGTCCTATCTTTATTAGCAACACTTCAGGGTGAATTTTATCGGCCTGGCCATCGTTTATTTAGGCTTAACCTAATAAACTTGGAGCTGGTTATATTTACATAAATATATACATTTTGATCATTGAGCTCCGATTTAATATTTTGATATGGGGAGTGGGGGGCAATGATAATAAAATAAAAGTTTAAGTTATGTGTATCTGGATTTTCGTAGAGAGAATATATAATCATCATCAATAGTTCATCAAGCTGGTTGTTGAGACACTATACCACCATCACTGGAACCGGCAAATATGACTCTACGGCTTTTGGATGTCCAGTCTGCTTTCCCGCCGATGCATATCATTCATATAAATATGATTTAGAAAAAAAAAATTACTCTGGTCACAATTTAAGGTGAATTAATTTTAATTATTTATTCCATAGCTTGGACCAATTTAAAGTATATAACATCACGAATTGTATTATATTTAAAAAATAATAACAATGGTTATGAGCAACTTTTGCTCATATTTGATATCTAACATGTTTTAAAGGTTTGGTACGACTGCTAAGTGCGAGAAACGTAAGGTTTTGCATTATTCATATTTTTACTGTGAATATATTGGTGTTATAACTATACCAAGTTTGGTTTAATAAATGTGAACTTTATGAACCTATTATTTATAACATTATTATTATAAGCACCGCGTCTTACTACCCGTTAGGGTTGTACGCACTTACGCTAATGTGTAATGGTAGAGAGATTGTGAGATGAAATGGAGAATCTACAGTTGAACATAAGATCCGAACCACGGTGGAAGCCTGGCATTCCACACATTCACAAATTGTAATTAATACGCGCCTTGTCAGAGGTAAAGGAATAAACTTTTCAAAAAAAAAGACAACACTCATTTTCCCATTAAAATGACTTTAAAAATAGTTTACATAGCCATAATTTTTCAATATTGATCATAAATCTGCAACTATTTTAAATAAAAAATAACTTATCATTGTAAAGATATAGTAATAGTCAAAATTAAAATCTTTAAAATTTATTATATTTTTATGAAACCAATAATTTTTTAGCTGTAAGCAAATATATGTATTTTATGGAGCTTTTCTACAGATGGAATTAATTGTTATGCTGGGGTCCGGGGTTCAATCCTCGGTCCCGGCACAGATTTATCTGATTACCAAACCCTTCCTTCACCTCTGACAAGACATCTTGTGAATATGAGGAATGCCAGGCCTCCACCGTGGTTCGGATTCCACGTTAAACTGTAGGTCCTCCATTTCATCTCACAATCACCCTACCATTACACATTAGCGTAAGTGCGTATAACCCGAACGGGTAGTAAGACGCGGTGCTAATAATAATAATTGTTATGCTATATGGTAGACGGGGATGTTCCTCTTTTCTTAATGTTTCTATAATTGCATAGTAGACCTGTATCATTTATTCTCTTTAGTTGAGTTTTTCTGCAACAATGCATTTTATTTCGTTTCCGAACATGAATGTTTGTTTTTTATAAATGTATTTATACTAAGATGAAAGAGAGAGAAATTCTTTGTGGTTTACAGTACCATTTATTTATCTTGTTATAGTAACATTAGAAATCATTAGTTATATGAGATTAAACATTACGTTTCAATATTTCTATAACACACATCACATCATATATCTAGCATAAAATTAGCATAGGTAAATCTCAAATTGTAGGACCGTCCTTAAGGTTAATTTTGTAGTTTAAACAATATGGTAAATACTAGAATATCCTTCAATTATAAACATATAAACGATATATATGAGTTCTAGAATGACCCTCAACCCCCCGCCCCCAATAAAAAAAACCCCACTAATCATATGAATTACCATGGCTTACTATTCTTTTTTGTTATCACTATGACTTACTATCTCTTTAGATTATATAATTACTCTAAATGGGTAGGTATGAGAGAGGAAGAGTTTTATTGGTAATCTTCCCACATTTGCTTGGAAGAAGAATGGGAACGCGGGAAACAACTTAGGAAACACATTTCTCGGTAGCCCAACCGGGATTAGAGCACCGATTTTCCGCTATCAACAGGTCAGTCCAACACGAGTGTGATGCCTTAGACCAGGGGTCGACAACCTACGTCAGGCGTGTCAATAGTGGCACGTGGAATGATTTTAAAAGTCACCTTGAGTGATTTTTAAACAAATATTATAAAACCTTTATTTAAAATTAAAACCATTCATGGGATTAATAGTTTTAATAACGTATTTTATATTTCAATGATTAAATTATTTTATTTCAAAATTTTAAATATTATGTCTTCAGAACTTAAATTTTGCAAAACACTTTAATAACTTTTTTATTTATTTTGATCTACCTGATTAATATTAATAAATTAAATATTCTATTAACAGTGATTGTTTAATAAATCTGATTTAGAAACATGATGTTACATTTACATTTTACATTAACTTAAATTTATTTTAACAGTTGTACTAGTTAACTAGTAAAAAAATATAAACGATTTAGGTGGGCCTAGGTTGGTTGGCACGCTGAGTGACTTTGCAATATTACTTTGGCACAACACTACTCAGAGTTTGCCAAACCATGCCTTAGAATATTTGGCCTTTAAAGTGGGTTCATACTATTTTTTTGGCACTGCATATTTCTACCAAATCGGGTTACATACTAACCTACTATTCCCAGGATTATCTGTTGTTAGGATAAAAAATAGCGTATACCCATTATTATTACAATTCTAGTAAAGCTCGGTTTATCCTTAGATCAAACAACATTATAATGTGAGTTCTATTTTTTGTTTTCACTGTGTCTTACTACATATTTGGCTTACCCACATTTAGCCTGACTAAACGAATAGGTTAGGAAAGAGTAAGATAGTCTTTAAAGAAAATGTACTCTAGCTACGCGGAGGTAGATTTGAAAATAGCTTAGAAAAAACGCTCCTCACACAAATGGCCTGGATTCAAACCTGTACCTCCCCTTTGCTGACAAACCAGACAAGATGAGCTTGGTGAAGATTCTGCTCGTCTACAAATTAGGCATGTTTAAATACAATTTGGTGGAAAATTTAAGGAAAATCTAAAATTTTGGTGAAATACCTACTTTAATAAATATGACGATTATATAAAATCGTCATTTAATTCAAATAATCAATTATTCTATAACTAGCATCTGTAACCAAAATGATTCGTGCATTATTTCATAATATATTCAGGGCGTTATGCAAGAATCTCTCAGGGTTAGAACTTAAGTTAAGTATCAACCTTGCCATGCATGCTGGCATTTTGGGGGAAAAAAGTAGCATTATTAAAGTTACCTACTTATTATACGGCATTAGGAACTAAAAATTTAACTACCGTTCCTGCATAATTACCCCACCTATCCCTATCTTGACCTAGTCCTATCCAGTCCACCTCATTACATCTTATATTTATCTTGAGCTAGTTCTATCCAGTCCATCTCACTACACCCTATCCCTATCTTGAGAAGGTCCTATCCAGTCCATCTCACTACACTTTATCTCTATCTTGAGCTAGTTCTATCCAATCCTCCTCACTACTCCCTATCTACCTCTTTCAAGTCCATTCTAATTAGCTCTTCCCATTGGTGTATAGGTTTGGCCAATGTTCTCTTGCTATTGGGTTTACCAGTCAAAAGCCTGAACTAGGTTCTAGATGCTTCCTTTTGTTTTATATGTCTTGCACTATTATATACAAATAATTATATTTATGTATTGATATATCACGTTTCTATTGGTGACATACAAATCGTTGACATTGTGATGGCTTAGGGGCTATCTACTTCAGACGATTTTTTTATAATAATTATTTAAAATACCAAAATAAATGCAAAAAAGCTATTTTACTTATTTACCACAGTCCTATTTATACGTTAATAGTTATTTTAATGCTTTTAGCCCAATATTAGAGCTATTTACACTTCGAAACACCAAATAAAAATTCAGAATATTTCATTCTACACCCAATTTTGCACCAAGATGATACAAAGAATCTTTGACCTGACCGTGATTCGGACTGACCACGCTAATGTAGCTGCTTGATTCATGCATTGAAGTATTGGTTTTGACATTTTTATGGGGACTTTGATGAACAAATTTAAACTTCGTTTTCAAAAACTAATCATAATATTAACTAATTGGATAAAAATAATTTGTTTATTTTATGCTTTAGTTTATGTGAAATTAAATTGTCCCAGATCTATTTGATTTAATGCATTAATTAATGGATTGCAAACTTTACATGTCTCAGAGGCCGATATGGGGTGACGATGATAGTAGAAATAGAAATATTATTAATAATAATAGTAAAAATAAATTTCGCTGAATAACTTTAATATGCGAAATAAAACTGCTTCTAACATTTTAATACATCTACTTTAACCTTTGTTCATAAACCAAAGAGTAGTGTATGCTTTAAATTATTTAAGTTAATTTGTTTTTAACATTCTGAAAAAATGTAATTTAAAGCATAAATATATTATTTAAACATTAATCTTATTCACAATAAATAAATAGGCTACTCTAAATAACATCTTGAAGTATTCATCATTCTTATATTGTCATCGAGTACGGTTGTCTGTAAGTCTTATATTTCCCATCACCTTTTCACCATATTCCTACCCCTTCTCCTCCGCCACCAGTAAAAATAGAAAAAATATTTTAGCCTATATATAGTCTTGAATAAATGTAAGTAGAATGCTTCGCTTAATGGCCAGTGTGCCTGCTTCCAAGAGGCTGGAGATCATTTCCAAATGGGTGCTATTAAGTTTATCTTTCCAAATAGCTGTTTACCATCTTCCCTTTGGGCGATTACCAGCTTAACTACTTTTCGTAATCTTACTTCTCTATCCTTATAAAATTAACTATTAGGGCCAAAATATAACCATTTTGTTAAAATATATCACTAAAAACCTTTTTATAAAAATAAAAAATAAAAAAATAAAAATACTACCAAGAAACCTTTTAGAAGTAGAGTAGAGCTATAATATATAGCCTTACTATGTTACTACCTGCTGTACAACTACAATGTGGTGCCCGTATATTTTACAAAGAAAGAAAATACTTTGAGCGGCATATTGCGAGGTTTCAAAAGAAAATTCTTCAATTAAAAATGTATAAGATAGTTATAACAAATTCTCATTAATTTACTCCACCCCTTTCCTTACATTCAACATTCTTTAAAGTAACGTTGTAGGAAGTCATTCTTCTTTCAGTGAAAATATTGAAAGATTGTCTTCTTAAATTTCTATTGCAACATTTTCAATTAAATAAACCATGGACGAGGACATATTTCACCAAGAAAATAATTACCATCGGGGAAGGTATTATGAAACTAAATTATTGCTTTTAGTACATGGCTTTACAGAATTTTAAAATAAAGACATTTAAAGAATATTGGTGTTTCATAATTATGATACTGATAATCTATACACATTATAGCTTTCTTGGTGGAAATATTTTGAATATATTATTTATAGTTTAAGCATACCTGGTCTTATACCAATATAATATGAATACAAACATAAAATCGTAAATTAAAAGTATATAAATTATATACAAATAAAAATAGTTTATAAAAAGGAAGGCTATAGTTTAAAATACTTTACAATCCTTACTTTCTTTCGATCCTTTAGAGAGAGATTAATTGTGATCGACGAAAAAATCGAGCTCTAGATTTTGATAGATGTTGACGTTTCACGACCCCCTGGAACAAAAAAATAGTTTTTTGGTGATGAAGTCTGTCTCTCTGTCTGTGTGTATGTATCTCAGCCTAAAGCTGAAACCATTTTAATGGTCCGTCTAAAACTTGTTATCTAGTGTTTTCATAAGGGTCCTGCAAAGATTTTTTAAAATTAGATATCCCATCAAACTAAAAAATTAATGAATGTTATTTAAGAGAAAAATGAGAAAAAATAAATTTTCTATAAATCCGATTTAATAATTCTGATTTACTTATACATCAAGGCACTGTTTAGTATTACTAACAAAGTTGTATCCCTCATTTTATCGTAAACATTAATTTAAGGGTAATTTATAATGGCAGAAATTTCCAAATTTGATCACATCTCCACAATTATTTGAGATAAGAAATAACTTATCATTAAAAAGATGCAGTGATACTAGAAATATATTTTGTTTTTTTGTTTTTATAAAACCAATTTTTTAACAATATTTAGTTCTTTGAAAAGTGAAATTGATAGTTTATCTTTTTGATTAAAAGAGATATTCTTTTTTCTCGATGTGTCTGTAAGTATATGTTGTTCCAATAATGCTCTCTATAGTTGAGCTTTTTGCAACAATATTGTTAAGTTTCCCAAATGATAAGAAAGTTTAGTAAATGTCTCAACTTTATGTTAAAAGAGTGAAAAAATCTAATGCTGTGCACCGTAAAGTCTGTTCAGCGTAGGAATTGTTTTCTGAAAGGCCTTTTTCCCTAACAGAATTATATTATATAGTAGGATAAAGGTAGGAAAAAAAGACCTTTCAAAGAGTAATTCCTACCGTGAATAGAGTATACCATTTATTGATATAGTTTAGGCTCAATATATTGGTACATAAATAAAATAAATATATTTATATAAAACAAAATTCTGGTATTTGTTTCTGTTAATTATACTGGGCATAGGCATCAATAATATTGAGAATAAAACTATTTTAATACTATTTCTATATTTAATTGATCTATGTTGGGAGAACTTTCGGAAATGTGTTCATCACTCTTTTATAAATAATGGCATATCTCAAAAGATACTGTCTTTAATTTATTTTAATAGTTGTGATGTAAATGGTTAATAAATACACCTGGGCTGAGAATTGAATCCTGTACTTATAAATACAAAAGACAACAGCTATTCCACCTCATATTTTCAGGTTAAACCTCCAGTTGGCCTAATTCTTTTATTAAAAACTATTTAGCACCTAGTACCAGACACCTGTTCGGGCTGTATGCCTATTTATTAAATACACTAATGTGTTAGGGGAAGTGAAGGTTAAATTTAAATAAAGTACACCCGCATTTGTGTGAAGGTAGAGTGGGAAACCATTTGTAAATACCACCCTCAATACACCTGACCGGTAAAGAGCTCCTATCTCTCCGTCTTTGGCAGTCTAGTCTATTGCGATATTAGCACCTTAATCTATGCAGCCACTGAAGCAGGTATTAAATTTATTTCACAGCTATTTCAACCACTAAACATGCTCAAACAATTTTGTGGCAGACCTACTAAATCCTTGATACATTTAAAAGTAAATCAAAAATTATTATTTTATTATGTCTTAAGGACACCTTTTCCATTATCAATAGTTTAAAAATATATATAATTGTCTTTATTCAAGATCTTAACATGAAATGCTACTTATTACATTGGAATCATAGTTTGACTTGCATAGCATTAATTTTTGTATCGTATAGAATATATATATATAACTAAGCCTGCACAAGATGACTTGAAATAATATAACTGAAAATATGTTTTCTGGCTTACAGCCAAAGGGCATAAAATATAAATAATATTCTTTAATCTGCACCTTCTTGAACCTAGATACCCGCCTTGGTGTCGTAAGTTATCTGACACACTAGTTCCATGTTAAGCTAGACTGCCGATGATGGGGAGATCAAGGTTCAAATATCGCTCGAGTGAACTGGAGGAGGTTTTTCCTAAATGGTTTCCCCCTCTCCTTCACGCAAATGCGGGTTCACTTCTTCTATATTCAACCATTCCGATTCCTAGTCCATTAGCGTAATTAGTACTTAAACGTATAACCCAAATAGGTAGTAATAAGCAGTGCTAAGTATTATTATTATTATTATTATTATTATTATTATTATTGTACCTAGCTGTTTAGATTCGAATAATATGTCACCATCAATTATTATCTAAATCAATTAATTTTAAATTTTTTTAAATGTTAATAAATAATCAAATAAATCGAATTATGATATTTACAAATGGCATCCATTATAATATTTTGTAATACAACTAACTAATCTTTGGTCTTAGACCTCTAAAAGGAATCTATTAGAATATCAATCGATATATGCTAAGTACATTACCTTCATGATGAAATATTTTATAGCTTTATTATACCTCTAAACTTACTTGTGCATATATAAAAAATTAAACTAATGAAAAGGTCTTGATCTTCAATTCCTTTTTGATGTAGGTAGGGCAGAAATATTATCAAGACTTGAAATCGAAAATAATTTTCTTCTCAAATAATTATAGTCAGATGTAGATAAAACCCCAACTCAGAATGTAATAGCCCTTAGCAGTATAGTAAGTGAACATAGATAATGTTTCATAGATGAGCAGTAAACAGTAAAAAGATATTGTGTATTTTGAATAGAAGTGAGCCTTATGTCCTACTTGCACTCTGGTACCAACCAAGAGATTGAACAAAATATCAGCTTCTTCTAAACATTTAGATGTGCCAAAGGGTACCAATGTGGGATGTTATTATATATCGAGCATCTTTAAAAGTAAATATTGTTATTTATAGCTGGGAAGAATACATAATTTTAATTCAGAACAAGTTTGATTTGATTTAATCTCTTGTTAACCTAAATTTGAATATATTTTTTTTACAGAATGAGTTTAAAAAACATATACATAACCAGAAGGAAGAACCCACACATATGATTCTGAGTAAACATCTTAATTTTTGTTATTTTGAGGTTCTATCAAATGAATAATATTTTAAACGTAATCTCTCATTCAGTTAGCTACCAGTCAATTGATCAATCTTAATAAGAATATTCGAGTGTATGTTTACATAAAACCGTAAAATAGGATTAATTTAACTTTTTTTGTATTTTTTTTCAATGGACAAAACAAGATTTACATATTTTCCACACGTCACGACCGGTACAAGTAGCGTGAAATAGCTAAATATATGTGGGGACTGTTTCCAATATATGTATTTATAGATCGCTAGAATATTTACCAGTTGTATTGAGAGTGGTTTATTCTATATGGTCTCCCAACCTCCCTCCATTCAATTCAAGTTAAATTATTAACTAAGTCTTGCCTTCCTCATCTCCACGCTATTATTTTTTTTATCACTGAGATTTACTACCTGAACAGGCTATGATCATGTATGATAATTACTATAGTAGGTTAGGGACTAGGAAAGAAGCATTTTAGAGGTAGTCTACCCTTATTTTATTGGAAGGAGAAAGGGAAACCAAATGAGAAGAAACAACCCTCAGTGTATCCGACCGAGATCTAGCCCTGATCTCCCCGTCTTCGGCAGTCTAGTCCAACACGAGAGTAGAGCGTTAGACCACTTGGCCACCAAAGCGGGTAGTGGTTATATTAACGTAATTAAAGTTCGTATAGCCCGTACAGACAGTGAAATACAACCAGCTTCATTGGCCGCAAGGTCTAAGGCGTCACATTTGCAATAGAGTAGATTGTCAATGATTTGTAGATCGTGGCTCAATCCCAGTTGCGTGTACTAAGGATATTTTTTACTAAATGTTTTTCCACTCTTTCCTCACACAAATGGTGTCACACTTCCTCTAAAACTAAACCTTCCTCCTCCATAACACTTTAGAGTAATTGGTACATAGGCGTATGAACCGATTGGGTAGTAGGACGCAGTGCAAAAAAAAAACATCAGTTTCGTTATTTCTGTATGAATTAGGAAAAGAATGCTCGGCTTTGTTTCTGCTAGCCTGTTCTCTAAATTAGTGTTACGATACAATAAATAGGTCTTGAGGAGCCTCTTTCATGTAGAGATGTAGGTAACGCGTAAAAGACTAGTTTCTTGCAGTTTTTATAGCAATAACTTTTTTCGTCAAAATAAATGAAATATTTCTTCAGTACAGGTATAGAGTTTAATTTTCTTCATAAGTTGATACCAACAGTCTTTCAATATATTCAATGAGTATAGCAGCATTTGATGACAAATTTCTTAAATGAAGAGAAAAAGTTTTCATAAAATTCCAGGACACCCTTGACAGATATTCAACAACTGTTGATATAAATATATCAATTTGATAACAAATATGTTAACATAATTAAGCTAAAGGGTGTACTGAAGAATTGTTTGATTTATTTGACAAGCAAGATGTCTTGATATAAAAACTGTAAATATACTGATCTCTTCTCGCGTTCCATACATCCCCACCTTAAGCACCAATTGTATAGGAAAGTGTCACCCATCCAGTTATATCAACATTGGGCTGCTTTCTCGATCATATTTTACTCTTGTGTAAAGTATTCAGGGATAATTTTTTTTCTGATTGAAACTGTGAGTCGGCTCCGGATTTCCATTGGACAAGAATACACGTTGGCGACTTCTTTAATCTCAAAGGTGTGACTTCACATCAACATCCACTGAGGCTAAAGAAGGAAAGGGAGAGCTGAACCTAGGTCATTTACTGAAGTCTCATTAACTAAAGGTAAATAAATATTAAATAAAAGGTTTATAGAGATATTACATATGAGCCAATGCATGTTGATGGAGAATAAATAAGGTTGGGCCTTTTTTACACAAACAACCACGTCTTCTCTCTCATAATTTGATAAAATGAGATGTGTGGCGAAATTTAAATATGTTGAACTTGTTTAGGTAGTCAAAATTTCTAAGGCAGGCATTTTATAATTGCAGCCCATGGGCCGCATGTGGCCTGATCAATGATTCTGAACGGACCGTGGACCTTTTAATGAACCAGCATACGCTTACAATGCAGCCAATCCTACTTTTTATAAAACGTTGTGAACATGCGCCATTTTATATTACAGTTTGAACTCATTAACTTTAATTTTTACATCTATTATGGTTTCCAGTCTGTGGTCTGGGTCAGTTTTTATCAATCCATATATTTTCCAATACAGGCTTGCTATGCCTTTATTAACTTCATATACCTTGCAATCAAACTTAAGAACAGGACAGACACAACATCCAGTCCCCAGACGTTAATTAATCACTGTAAAATGGTAAAGCCACATTTCACCAATGATACATTCTTAAGCCATACAGGGAATAGAACCCGGGACATACAGACACGCTACTGACTGAGCTTTGGTTTCAGATTCACTAACCATAATTCAACGTCTTATTATCCGTATGGGCTATCTACATATTACACTAATGGGCTAGGGATATGGAAGACAAAACCAAGAGAAAATGGTACCTGATATTGCTTTGAGAGATACTGTAAACTCACTAAATATTAGAATATTATCACGACTCAAAACCATCATTAGATAGCAATCATGATCCTCCCCCTCCAGGCAGAGTTGGACCAGACTAGATGAGTTAGACGTTTAAACTTATTACCACTGATATGGGCAGCTAGGTTGATAAACATTGTCTATTTTAGCAAAACTAATAACAATTAATACAATTTATCTGTTAGATTTAAACATGATGAATACCTTTATTATCACTGGGACTTAAGACCAGTTAGGGCTATGCGAATACATTAAATTACAAAAAGAAGGTTCGAAGGGGGTAAACTCTTAGAATCATAGCTAATATCAAACCCACTTTGTCGGTTGAGTGGTCTTAGACGTCAGTCTCTCAATACACTGATCTGACAATGACGGTAAGATCAGTGCTTGAATCCCAGATGGGTGTATAGAGGCATTTTACAAATTGTTTACCACAATATTTCCACTCAAATGTGGTTACATATCCTTTGAATTTTACCTTTCTCGTAAATATGCGGATAGCTCGAATGGACAAAAATATTTGATGCAAAAATAAACTCATCTCAAATAAAATTTTGCAAATTTTCTTCACATAGAAACTCATGTATACATCAAAACCTTGTATTTAGTATTCTCTTTTGGTCATGGAAGTCCAAAATTTAAATGATATGACCTTTTCTTAAAATTCTATAAATACATATTAGGCTATTCCATTAGTACTGAATCATTACTATGGATTAGTATATGAAGACTTAGTTGCAACAAGAATAAGGTTATTGAAATTTGGCAAGTACGCTATTTAGTATGCCTTTATTATGAGAAATATAAAAAAATTGAAAAATCCAAAGGCGGATTAAATAGCTCAAGAAACTTACCAATGGATAAAACGAAAGATTAAATTTAGTATTGACGTTATATATCATGCACTCTAAATGATAAATATTATAAACTTGAAAAATCTATTATTGTTACGATTCAAAATGGTGGATGAAACGTACAAATTGAGTCAAAGAGAGCTTAAATTATTTTGGTATGGACTCTATGGAGCATTCCATTATATATAAAGGCACAGTAAAAATGTAGACATATTGATGGTATGCAAATAAATAGTAGATCACTTTACGTCTTGTGTATATAAGCTAGTAATAATGTTTTTCATATTAGGTCCCCAATATTACCATCTATAAATTAAATAA
The DNA here is from genome assembly GCA_902151445.1 of Timema monikensis. Classification (NCBI taxonomy): domain Eukaryota; kingdom Metazoa; phylum Arthropoda; class Insecta; order Phasmatodea; family Timematidae; genus Timema; species Timema monikensis. The sequence goes on along the minus strand of CABFVZ010000076.1, from coordinate 354,965 downwards.
TATTCAAAATATCTCTATATTTTATTTTATTTCTATTTGTTTGTTTGTTGACAATAAACTCAAAAAGTTCTAATCGGCTCAGGATGGGACTTTTTCAATTATACTTATTATTTTTAATGGGACAAGGCAAGCTATATATTATTAGCTACATTATCAGTGAATGAAGCATTTGCTAAAATAACCGACTGTTAGTCTTGTTATATTTACATATAAAGTTTGTAACAATTCAAATATATTAACTTTTGATGTTTTATTCTTCTTTGTAAGTCTCCTTGGCAACGAGGGCTTTTAAAATATCAATAAACAAATTATAAATCTCCTTGGCAGCAAGTATTTTGGGATAGAAACAAGCATGAACAATCTATATAAATAAAAGTATAATGCAAACTAGAATATAAACTCCAATGTCAAATCGAAAGAGTATAATACAGATTATAATACAATGACATGATTTCATAGTTTTGTTTGATGTTTCGTATTCATATTACTAGTTAAAATAGTCTTTCTTTGGCAAATGAAAATTTCACAGATAACGTTCTACATGCTTATTTAATTTAATATTACATTTACACACATATGTTTTTAGATTAATCAATGACTACTCTTATTAATAGGCATCTTGCAAACAAAAGTTGTGAACGGATACATTGACAGAAATAAGCAGTTTTAATGAAAGTACCATATCCTTTCAAGCAGCTCTTTTCCTTCATTTGTCTAAGGGGTTAAGAAGCCAAGCCTAGAGACTGGGAAGAACATTCTTTGATAATTTTGAAGAGTACTTTGCTAAGACGAACGATAATAATTCTTCCTGATGTTTTAGTTGTGAAAATCTAGGGTTAAAAATATGCCGAGCAGGTTGCGGTGAAGGTCAATATCGTAGTCGGGATAAATGTTTCATCCATGCAAATCAAAAGCATTGAAAGTAATGGGTAAGATCATGCTGAGGAGGTCACCCGCACCATCACCATCGATGCATCACTGCAGTGCCAATGACAAAACAAACTATTTTGTTTTTATCATCGCTGCCTAGAACGATGGTGGAGGTCTGTTTGGCAGAAATTGGTGGAGCTGGATCACGTGTCCTAAAATCAACTGTTGAGTCCATAGGCCAAATAGCACGTATACATTGCGTGATTTGTTGATGTGTGATTTCCACAAAGTACAGCGTGATTTATAGTTTGCGCAATGAAAGAACTGTTAATAAAACCATCACAATTATCAATATTTATAGGATTCATTGGTTGCTACACAAATAAAATATTAGTGTTTACTAATGTAGTTCCTCAGTGGTGACGGAACCTTATTTTCTTAGGGGTGTGAAGCATAAATTTTATAAGGAACTTACTTTCCACCCTCCTGCCTACATTGCTTTCCTCTTCCCCTCCCAATATTTTTTTAAAAATTGGATATCCCTTAAAGGTATTTGTAGGGGTCCTAATCCCCACTTTATGAATATTATAATATTTATACATGTTATTTGGAGTATTATTCCACAGATTTTTTAAAAAACTTGTATACTAATAAAAGTTATTTTAAGAAGCCCTCCTTCAATTAATCTTTGATAATTGGAAACTTTTAGAAGAGATTGAAGCGTTACTCGGGAGTACCGGTGGAGGTAATCCATCACCTTGGTGCACCGACCTTGGCTACAGATAGGTTAATAGTAATTAGCGAACCTACCAAAGTAAATTCAGAACAGAAATTTAGTCATTAGGAAAAAAATATTGTTACGGGATTAAGGAGCCCAGTCAAATAATCAATAAATATACTAATAGGACAATTCATTTGACACATACATCATAATAAAGAAAGTAAATAAAATATTATATACATACGTGAGCAGATTGAATTTAAGTACTTCTTCGGATATTCAAGATATGTAGACAAATAGTTGGTAACATTTATTAAATAGTAACCAAACAATTGAGCTATTACTCCAATTAACTGGAATCAAATTATCTACAAGAACTTCATGGCAGTCTCAGCCATTCGTATTATTTTGATAGAAAAATTAGTATTTAAATAAACTTGTTACAATATTAATCAGAGATACTGTAATATACTACTGGACTATCTCACCTCAGTGATTGTAGGGATCTTAAATAACCAGCAGATAGCCCCACAAACATTATACATACTAACCCACGTAACATACAATGTCATAAGTACCTGCGAAAGAAACATAGTTTCTTAATCAAGTATAGTCCAAATTTGATACCTTAAACTAGAAGAATCATCTATTTAAGTTCATTCCCAACTAGTACCTTAAATAGACAAACAATCTGTGCAAACTACGCGACCACCAATAGTCCTGGACAATATATAAATCGCTCATTGACCGCTTGGAGATAATAATTGAACAAAACTACAAAAAAACAAACCATATTATTTATTGAAAACCAAAGGATTACACTCAAGGCCATATTCCATAACTATAAACATTATAAATGACAATAATATCATGCCACCTTATAAAATTAAAGATCTGGAAAGAATTATAACAAATATAAATTATAAAAAACATAATCTTTTTTTTTACATTAGAACAATTTACACTGCTGGTGCAAGTATATAGTGTCAATTAATAAAAAGATTACAACTTTTAATATGTATCTCGTCCACGTTATTAACATTATCAACCTGTCGTAGAAAGGCTTAAAAACTAGTCAAACTATAACCTTATTAGGAAATAAATTATCATTGTTCAATACTCTCAGAAATACTTTCTATGTTTTGGTGTCAAGTGGTAAAGTTTTTATAGGGTCTTGTCTATAGACAATTCAATTATTAGAGGATCTTTTAAAAATAATGTTACCACATGCTAAAATATAAGAAAGGGTGCTAATTATTATTATTACTAGCACTGCGTCTTACTACCCTTTCGGTTTATACGCACTTACGCCAATGTGTAATGGTAGGGTGATTGTGAGATGAAATGAAGGACCTACAGTTTAACGTGGGATCCGAACCACGATGTAGGCCTGGCATTCCCCACATTCACAAGTTGTGATTAATACACTTATTATCAGAGATGAAGGGAGGGTTTGGTAGTCAGATAAATCCGTGCCGGGATCGAGGATTGAAGCCCGGCCCCAGCACAGAAGTCCTACACCTTATCCCTAAACCACCAGGTCACCTACTATACGAAATGTTGCTAATATATAACACGTTAGCTATGTAACAACCAATACTACTTAGTGTGTGGCATAAAAATAAGGATGTTGATTCTTATGATTTTGAACAGCTAAAAGGACGAATTAATCATCGTTGCCATCGGACCTTTTACATTATATGAACAGACTCACAACTTAATCGCTACTTTGTAAGTTCATTCGCTTTACTGTATCGCATAATTTGACCCATTAAATCACTAATGATACATATCTATCTAAAGTATTGTGTTTGCATCCTGTTTATGCCCATTACTCGTTTTGAACTAGCTTCCTCAGCAGTCAACAGTTGTAGCTATGGACATGGTGGTGACAGTGACTAATAAATACAATAAATGAATATTTTTCAAAAATTACAAGTCAGGTATTTAATATTGTATGTGAACACAGCCATTTAGAGATAGAATGGAGGAAGATTCAGAAGCATGTTCTAAGGAATACCTGTAAGCGGAAAGCGTCGATAATTTGATTGAAAGACCAGTTAAAATCATACAAACCCTACCAAAGTGTATTGAAAGTAACGAAATGGCTAAAGAAGACGTCATTCATGAAAGTATAGCAATATATCGTGAACGAATAAAAAATATCTCAGAAAGCCGAAATCATTATTTGAAGCCGTCGATTAATTAAAATAAAATAAATGTATACAACATTAATGATAAATCTCGCTTTTGAAAAAAGATATAATTTTTATAACTTGTGAAAGTAAGTTAAAATTACTATACAAAAGTTATTTCACCATAATTTCTACTGGAACTTTTAATGATTGTCCTAAAATTTTCCATTCATTTAACACGATTCATTCATCGGTCATTGGTGCATGTCATCAACTTTTGTTTTCATTCTTAGCCGGTAAAAATACAAACATCTATATAGAAATGTAGACTCATATACAAAATTTTTATGATAAGCCAGTTTTTCCCGAAAGGTTTTATTTTGAGTTTTGAAGAGTCTTCTCATATTGCATTATAAATAGCTAGAAAAGTAGACCTACTCAGCGTTGCCCATGGTAGCCACGAAATGGCTTGCTTGGTTATGTTAGATAAGGTTTTATTTGTTTTAAGGTGACCTGGCGGTCTAGGGGTAAGGTGTCGGACTTCTGTGCTGGCGGCCGGGGTTCAATCCTCGGTCCCGGCACAGATTTATCTGATTACCAAACCCTTCCTTCACCTCTGACAAGACATCTTGTGAATGTGGGGAATGCCAGGCCACCACCGTGGTTCGGATTCCACGTTAAACTGTAGGTCCTTCATTTCATCTCACAATCACCCTACCATTACACATTAGCGTAAGTGCGTATAACCCGAACGGGTAGTAAGACGCGGTGCTAATAATAATAATGATAATAATAATAATGATAATAATAATAATGATAATAATAATAATGATAATAATAATAATAATATTTGTTTTAAACAACAGAAAATAATATCGCTTCATTTGATTTCTTCTAACATAATATTCAAATAATTTAAATGAATAAAATTCAAATTTTAGAATTCCTTCTTCAAGGTGCGCATGTTTGTACACAAGGGCCACTAATTTTTAAATTCCAGACCTCTACTTTCTGTAGATCTCAAGCAATGCTCATTACAGACAAACTCTTCATTTTATTAATATATTTATATTTTCTGAAGCCACTCTCAAGGCTTATCAATTTCATTTATGGAAAAATTTGCATAGAAAAATGGTCGAACCGGGATTGAAGGAAGAGAACAATAAACCATTTCGGAAGAGGACAGATTTAAATAATTTTTCTAGTTTTTACATATCTAAAATAAATGAAATAGTGCCCCGCACCGACTTTATCTCTCTTTAAACTTAAAATAGAGAGATTTACTATAAAATCTTAATATTTATGAAAATATTAATATAGGCCTACATTTTTTCAAAAACACTATACCAAATAACATATATGTAATAATATACATAATTATAGAAACTTTGAGTAAAGAGAAACATTTCTGTCCACCAAAGAGCTTAACTATCAATTTCATATTTCTAAGTACTCCATAAAATATGTTCTTCGAATCATTATTATCAGCAATCGCACTTTAAATTCCTACTATATATGTATATGTATATATATATATATATAAATAATTTGACTTCCAAACAAAGCATTCATATTAATATGTGTGCAACAATTACCTTGAAGAAATATCTTTGATAAATTTCTTAATGTGCTTAGAACGATAATTATTATTTGTCCTATATAAAACTACTTTTGCTATTATCACTGTACCATTCCAGACTACCATATAGTGACAGTAATTTTTAGGAAGAGAATGGTAGAATTTAGAGGTATTACACTTTAATTTATGTGAAGAAAGAAAGAGATGGTGATAAACCGTTTAGGAACAAAACATTTAACACCCAACTGGTCTACAAACTTCGACCCCCATGTCATCATAAACCTTGAAGATTGGGATAGTAACCTTAGACCACGTGGCCACCAAGTGGAAAGCTAATTTATTAATGGCCTACCTTATTCATATCAGAATGGCGGCGTGACCTTAAGGCTCAATTTCATGTCTAAGTCCAACCTAGAATACAAAATATTTTCGTATGTATAATATGGTAGTGCCTAATAGATAATTATTAAAATTCCTCAATTAAAGATTTTCTGATTAGTTTTGGACACACCACATTATTTTATACGCTAGTCTTGAATTTTTGTATTCACTTATGTGGTTAGAAAACAATGGTTAGACCTAGCCAAATATATTCAAATGTATCTTGTAATGTTAAAAAAATTATAAGAGTTTTGTCAATTTACTAAGCTCATCTACAGTAAATTTGTAGATATAGATGTACAATACAGAGACTCAATATATATGACAATAATTTGATCCCCCCCATTTCCCTCTCCATCAAGCTAGGATCTAGAAAGAGACGGATAATAATTATACGAAATAAGATATTCCTAATCAAACCATGTATAGGGGGGTTTACAAGGGTCACGTGTCAAAATACACGTAATGTATCGTCTCAAGAAATAAATTCTCTCTCTTGTAGTAAGTATCCTAAGGTTAAAATAGGAATAATCTCATCAATTTCTTTACAGCCTGTTCAGTAAGCGCTTATTTCACTGGATTGATAACTGATGACCAGTGAAGTCATTCATTATTTTGTTATTTTTATTTATTTATTTACTTGAGGTATTAAACGTGCAATTTCTGAAATGCCCACAACTTATAAACTAACTTAAATATGGAACAGACCCAACACTCAGCCGCCAATTCTTCACGTTGAATGGGGAAACCCACAATTCACCTATTATATACTTTTCGGCCATGCTGGGAATCAATTTGAGACCCTTAACTTACTAGGCAGTCGTGCTACCGGCTGTGCTAAGGTGTGTTGGACAGCCATAATTGTAATACTTCGTACTAAAAAGTTGGATATTAATTTATTACCTATAAAAAACCTATATATATATATATATAATATATAAGACTGATATCAATATAGATAATTATTCAAGATTATTAACGTTAGATTTTCATAATTTCTAAGTTGTGAAACTCGCTATCAAAATATGTAAAAATATAATTTTTCAATCTTAAAATATGCGACATATTCTTTAGTACCTACTGATTTGAAGGAAAGAGAAAACGGTATGTAATTTCTTTAAATTAGTTTTATCTTCTTAGTCTTCTTCTTTATTATTCGTAATCTGTGTATGAAAAAATTGCTATCTTCCTTGTATTTCAGTGTATGCTCCTATATTTATCTTAAAACGTACATACGAATTTCTTAAATTATTCACAAATATACAATCGAACAAATTCCCTTCATTTCAAAGAGAGGAATGAAAATATTCTGCCCAAAAACAAAATGATAAACTTGTATCTTTCCAACTCTTAAGAGAATTTTTGCTGGCTACGCGTCTTGAATACAAAGATCCAATTTACTTTGCAAGGAATTTTTCCCCCACCAAAAACCCTCTTTTTATATCTTCACTCCCTTCGCTTTCTTTCCAACAATGTTTGTTATATTTCAGCCCCCAAGGATTTACGTCTTCATCCCTTCTTTTATAATCAACAAGGGTTCTTCAGCACTCTGTTAGTTTTTTTCTTATTCATTATCATCCCTTTTGCTTCTGTATGCTTTAACATAAGTGGAAAAATGTTATAAGTAAAAAACCTTTCTCTGTGCTACCTGTTATTCTTTCTATAGCTATATGAGACATCCCATTTCCATGTACCAGTTGCAGCTCGTGAAATATTTTAACCTTTATTTCACTACGTACTACTTACTGGTTTGATCTATCCAAATTGGACTGCACTAATAGGTTAGAGATAGGAAAAGTGAAATACTAAATAAATGTACCTGCATTTGTGTGAGGCGGAAATTTGGATAACCTCTGAGTGCACCCAGTCAGCCTTGCTATTACAGAAACTCAAAAATTATTTATATAAATAAATAGTTTGTACCTAAGTGATTTATATTAACTTAATTATCTATAAACATATAATATATTAGGTACACACCTATATAGTGATTTAAGATAAATAACCTGCCGTACATGTGAATTAATTATTCTTTTTTTTATTCTAATACTTTTTTGCACTACGGCTTACTACATACTACCCGTCCAAGCTATTCTCATTATTTTAGCACCGCGTATTACTTACTACCTGTTCGGTTTATACGCTAATGCACTAACTATGTTTATGGTTTTAGGGATTGGAAAGGCTATATTTAGAGGAAGTGTAACCGCTTTGCGTGTAAAGCCATTTTGTTAAAACCACCCTCAGTGCACCTGACCGAGACTTGAACCTTGAGCTTCCGGTCATAAACAGTCTTGTCTACTGCGATAGTAGAGCGATAGGCCATGCAACCACCGAAATGAGTTATCCTCGTTTAATTACTCTAATGAGCTATCTATGATGAAGGTAAAATTTAACAAAGCTAACTATGCTTAAATGAGAAGAGATATTAGGAAACTAATAATAAAATTTACCCTCTGTAGAGATGGTCGTGGTTAAAACCCTGACTTGGCGTAGTTGGAATATCAGACTAAGCGAACCTGACTTCTAATCCAACCAACTATCGATGAAGGCAATGCACATTGGTTGGAACTGGTAATGATTATCATTGACTACAACATTTAACCAATGGAAACCTAATGTAAAAGACGCACCTAAAGAACTAGAATGATCTTCCAATGAGAAAAAGCGAAGGCAGAATAATAATTACTGTTTAGAGTTATCTTGCCATTTGGAATCAACCTCTCAACTTTCAAGCTAAGGACAGGAGTTCTATTACCCTCTGATGGTAGCTATGCAATTTAATTAGTTCTTAATGATGAATTAATTCATTTCAACACAATATTCTAAGAAATACATCCTAGTCTTCTTTCATCAACTGAAATTTTATTAGATCCGACAGAGAAAGTAAATAAAAACACATAATAGTTAATTATGCATTTAAAAGTTACTCAAAAATTATCCTCTCTAGGTTTCAAGTGTACGTATTTTAATGTTCCTTCATATATATTGAAATATTTGTCATATGGTGTATGAAAATGTTTGAAATAAAAATATATTGAAAACATTTTTTTTCAAAAACTCAATATTACGCAGATAAAATTATAGGTGGTACACTTACTCCTGGAACATAAAATGCCTCACCACATTACCTCCTCCCGAGGATACCGTCGGACTTATGCAGGTCATGATCATGTTTTTTTTTATTTAGCAGGAGTAGTGTAGATGACACACCCTATATTTTGTAGCATAAGGTATATTTGTTTTTAAACTGGTTTCTTATATATATTTTTATTTTTTAGCTATGTAAACTCAAATATGAACTGTTTGAACGGTTAAGGTAGAGTTCAAAATCTGGTTCAGGTAGAATCCAGGATTGCTTATAGGCCTATATATAACGTCCAATGGCTGCAAGCCGCAATGCGTTAAATATTTAGATCAAATTTTAATATAATGCATTGTCAGGTGAATTAAAAATGTGTACTTTACAAATTCTTAACCTTTTATCTCGATTAAAAATAACTTAAAATGTGGTCAGCAGATTTGATGAAACATAGTGTATTTATAAACTCCGAAAGTAGGATTTAATCCACTAAATTACTTAAACAAAATATTTAAATGAATATTAATTTTTTTTTGTAATCTTGATGTACACCCGTGATTGTAATTTTTTTTTAACTACAATTACCAATTATTAAAATAATATTTCATTTTATTTGGTTTTGTGTTTAAAATGTGTTAATATATATATATATATATATATATATATATATATATAT
>CABFVZ010000076.1:327694-345507 GCA_902151445.1 Timema monikensis | reverse complement strand
TATATATATATATATATATATATATATATATATATACCTTACTTCTGAATCGAAGAGTCTTTAATTGCAAGAAGTAATGTTTCAAAACTATAAAGGAAACTATTACAAGCTCTTTTTATCTACTACTACCCGCCTCGGTGGCGTAGTTGGCTAACGCGCTAGTCGTGTTGAGCTCGACTGCTGAGGACGGGGAGATCGAGGTTCGAATCTCAGTCGGTTTAACTGGAGGAAGTTTTTCCTAAATGGTTTTCCACTCTTCTTCCACGCAAATGCGGGTTCACTTCCTCTATTTCAACCTTCCCAATTCCTAATCCATTAGCGTAATTAGTACTTAAAGCGTATAACCTGAAAGGGAAGTAAGACGCGGTTCTAATGATATTAATATTAATTATCTACTAATTCTATTAACTAGCTTTTATGACGACAACTTGTGAGGTGTTCTTTGCCAAGTAATGCTACCTACCACCACAGCTACGTTATTTAGTTGCACGCACGCGCAGTTAATTCCGGAATGTGAGTGGAACTGAGCGGTGCTACAAAAGTGCATTTTTTAAACCATGCGTCATTAAGGAGGAAACATGGACGGATTATACAACACGTAAAATATTGTAATTGTTTTGTTATTAATTTTAAATAGTAATAATTTACTATCAAAATATGTTTTAGTGTTATTTTAATTCATGTATATCACACACTGATATATGATGATTATCCATAGGACCAGTTATGACAGCTGAATCAAATTTAGTTAAGTGAAAAATGAAAACTAGGACATGGTCCAAGATTTATTCACGTGTTAAGGTTGTCTTTTTTCAATAAATTGAATAATATTGTCTGTTGAAATGGGAAAGTATTTATACATTTTTATACTCATATATTGCGTACATAGACATACATTTTAGTTTATTATTTAAATTTTACTACTAAACCCACACTATTGTCTCCATTTATGAGTTTTCAAGAATGATTATAATAGTTCGATACTAGGAATAATCATAAGTACTTCAGTTTGTTTGTTGACATAATTAAGTTGGCTTGGATTTAGCTAGTCAATTTCAATAAGTAATCTACTATATATAAAATAATGTATATGATTATATTAAAATTTATCTAACTTGTAGTAAAAATAAAATTAATTTTTTGTAGTAGTAAAAACCTATCCTCTAAAGTTCAAACAATCAAATAAGTGACAAAGAATAAAGATACTATATTTATATTAACTAACTGTTAGAACTACCAATTTAATCTACCGGCCAGAAACTGACAAATATAAATTATATTTTGGTTTTAAAAGAAAATGCCAATCAGGTAAAACTAGTTTTGGTTATGTAAACCAATTGGTTATTTAAAAATTATCCACTATTTATCATAAGTATAATTGCTAAGAGATTTATTAAAACTATAGTCAGGCTATACATTAATTTTAGACCGAAAACCAAGTTTCTATTGGATACTCATCTAGTAAATATAATAGCTCATTTTTCATTGGTATACTCCATTTTATAACAATGTTATTCCAAAGATTTGTAGTCCTCAGCTATGGAACTCTGTCGTGGTAAATAACAGTATATAAGTTATAGGTGGCAAGAGGACTCAATTCGTATTTTTTGCCTATAGGACTTACCATAATTAACAATTGAAAGAACAGCCATAAATGATTAAAAAACATTCGTTAAGAACTAGAATATATGGTTAGAACAAGGGAGAATTAGTGTTCTCTTTTTTTATTTGTCTTTATAATAATAATATTAAATGAATACTCTTGGACACCCTTTGCGATCGAGAGTACGCAAAGCGTCGTCCAAGAGTGTGCACGCGTATAGTATTAGCTATATTATGTAAAGAAGCGCAAAACCGCTTATATACAAAAGTATATGTTAATTAAATAAAATGATAAATATTAAATACATTGCAAAGCTTTCCTTTCATTTCATGAACTTTGAGGATAATGTAAAAATATAAAAAGAGGGCTGTGCTTAACGACACCTAGCAGAAGTCAAAAACGAAATATCCGATCCCCTTGTAGGATAAATACTATTCACGCCACCATTCTTAACAGCCATTGCATTTCACCCTGTCATCATCATCATCGGATGTCTCACCACAGCCGGGACGGGAAATATATTCAACTCAAATAACATTAGAAGTTGAGGTTGATAGGTTATTACTTGCTCTATCCAATTTAAGATTTATTTTGTCCGTAACCTTCTTCTCCATATTTTTCTTATGTTTCTTCTCAGCCTTCGCCTTCGTCCTTTCTTCGTACATGCGCAGTTTTACCTCTCTTTTCTTTATGGTGATTCCGATGGTATTTAGGACGTCTGCCCCTGTATCTTTCTCTTGTTTTCATTCTAGTATTTTGGCAAAGGATGAAAATTAGTTATATGAACCGTTTCATTCGGAGAACTATGTTGTTCTACAACTGCATTGTCTTCTTTGTATATCTCGTCTTTATGGTCTGATTTATCATTGACGACGTTGTGATGGTCAAGTATCTCAATGCAAGTAACCTCTGCAGCAAGGAAATCGTCTTCTGAGGACACATCGGAATTAAAAGGAAAGATGCCTGTAGTAGAAAAAGAGTCTGAAGCATTTTCAGTAGTTGCGCATTTATTGTACTCAGCCTTGAATAAACCACGGATCTGAATTGGTGTACTGCTCTTCTGGATGGGATCACAACAGTTTTTACACTTCTTGAGAATAGATTTTCTTAAATGGTGCAAAAACAACTCCATCTAATGGTTGCAGCAAGCAACTGCAATTATTAATATGATTATCTCTACAAAGCTCAATAGCTGGTCGTGATCAATTTGAAGCATGTGAATTTGTCAAGGATATGGATAATTGGATCGTTGGTTGAGAAATTCATATGTTTGATGAAGTGTTTCAAATAATCTAGAAATAGATCTATGTTCATATAACCTGACTCAGAAATCAATGGTAAGTTCCATATAGGAGCACCTTCGTAAAGTACAAATTTAATGCATTTTTTAGGAAAAACTATACCCGGTGAAATGTAGGTTCCTTTAGGAATCACACATCAAACTGACAACATTATCTGACCTCCTTCCCCAGACATCACTTTACGAACAGCTTTTTTCCCAGCTCTAGTATCATAGTTTCAGGGTAGATTACTAATGACAGATTTTTCAAAAACTTGAAATATTTTACAAATGACTATAACGATTTGGTTCAAAATGTGTTTCTTGGGAATGTCTCACATGAAATATAATAGTGTGTACTTGTTCTATGGATAAAACCACATTTATGGGTCGTTTACTGATGGTTAATTTTTCAAAAACTTGAATAATATATGATATTACCCTAATGATTTGGTTCCAAATGGGTATCGTGGGAATGTTTAACATATTAATTAAACAATTTGAGAAAGTTTGCACTAATGTGTCCACCCCTACAATTTATTTTTTATGAAATCCATGTATACTCTCCATGATAGCCTGAACTTCAAACATTATTCCTAAGTATTCTTCTTCCTATGTTAATGGCATTTTTTCACCGTCAATACTAAGATTATCCTTGACGTGAGTCCTTCTAATGGACAATGTGATTGCAGTAGACATTTTTGTCTCACTTTGATTCTCTATATTGCCAACAACTGTTAAAACAAGTACAGGTATCGTTGCATGGATATATGTGGGTCTTTAATGTTTCTGTGGGCTGTATATGCTATTGTATAGTATGCAAACAGCCTGATTTGTATCCTTGAGTATGTGAGAATGTTGGCTACTTACATGTTGTTTAAGAAGGTTGCTTAAGCAGGTCCTTGGTATTGTCCCATTTTTATACTTTGCTATCTTATCTTAAGTTATTTCCATGTCTATCAGAATGGTTGGTGTTATTTCTTTATTGTTGAAACCATATATCACATCTTCCACATGGTAAGTATGGAATAGGGTTAGTCGTGGAGTATAGTTCACAGACCAAATCTATTTGTCTGTAATCATGCGGTGTTCCTTATTTAAGATTTAAATGGTCTAAGGACAATTTTTTCTTACAGTTTACTCATGCCACCAAGCAGCCTTGTTGGTCTATGGTTTTGAGGGAACTGAGTAGTTTTTCCAGTCTTGGGGAGCATTATAACCCCCATTGTTTACCGTGTTTGGAGAAAGTAGCCTTCTGCGATTGTTTAAAGCATTTCCCGTTGAAACATAATCCATTTTTTAGAGAGTTACTCAAAATCTAGTTTGAGACGTAACTGGCTCCTGGGGATTTCCGTGGTTTAAATGTCTCGATCACCTAGTTAAATTCAGTTTTGGTCACAGGAAGTTGAAACTCCTCTGTAGGCTTTACCAAGAATCGACTTAATACCACCCTTATATTCCTAGAGAAGTCCTCTTATCGAGGGGCAATTTTTTCCATAACCTGGTCATCTACTGATTCAGTTATATCTTTTGCTTTAGCTTCCGAGATGTACTTTAACCCTGACCTTCGATAAATTGTTGGATTTTCTCTTTTCAGCTCCATTACAATAGTATTTTAACTACCTTACAGATATTTTTGTCCCTGTTTTAGGCTTCTGATACGTAGATTGTTCCCATTTGCTACTTTTAACTACTTGTACATCCTGCTTACCAAGGATCTTAGCCTCTTGTATTCCATCATGCGGATTGTATTTCGAGATTTTATCTATTCACGAAGTGCCTCCTTCTTCTGGGCTATCAAAAAGTATATATATTGATGGCCTCATCAGATTGTAGCTCGAGGAAATTCAAACATTGTTGTCTTGTGGTATGCTCCTAGCAACGTTGCTGTCAGCAGGTTGATAGAGATGTCTAATTAACCTTGTGAATATATGTTTATATTTTCTGGTATCACCTCTTTCAGAATCCGTCTGTACTTTAGCCAGTCAGTTAAGGGAAACCTATAACATACCTTGGCATTTTTTAAAACATGGAATTATGATTTGAATCCAAATCATTTAGTGGGCCTATTATAAGTTCTCCTGGTTGTAAATTGAAATAATTGATATCAGTCAAAGCGATATCTAGGAATTCTCAAAGATAAAGGAAATTTGCAAATAAAAAAAGGTAGGTTGTATCAGTACGAGAAGCACGCAGTCTCTTACAGTTTCAGGCCATTCAGGGTTCAACCAACACTAATTGTTTCTCTGCTATCCTAATTTTTATGCTTGCATTATAAGTCCCTCTCAGTAAAACAAAATGTTGACATGCAGTGAGTGAGTTCAAATCCACGAGAGTCAATGTGTTTTTTGGAGTATTATTCATTGCTGTGAATAACATAGCCTCTTTGGTTTGGTTACTACTATCGACCTTGATTAAATATGCTTTAGTCATAATAAAACTGTATTGTAATATATAATGTTGCTTATGATCACTATAGCTGCCAACCCACATAAACCGGGGTTCCTCTCTGTTCTGTGTACATAATATCGCCTAAATATAGTCCTTTTTTTTAGTTTTAAGTCTTGCGGAGTAGAACACTGGCTATCTCCTACTTTTATATTAGCTGTTCAAATTCACTAGTTTATTGAATAATATCATACACATTCTAGTACATTATACTTAATGAATACCTGGTATTTGTTCTTAATCTATTCATCATCCCAGATGAATCCAGAGACACCTTCCAGGAGTAGCACGACTCTTAAACTTTTGCCATTGTCCATGTAATTTCTGGTGTTCTAGTAAAGTCCAAAAAGGTTTATTTCTCTAAGGATATGTTGCAGTTTTTTAAAATATGAAATCTCCTCAAAGTTATGTTTTTATTGCTTTTAATTTTATTTTGCTCATTTCTGAGGGGTCTGGGTTAATGGGCTTACAACTTTTTTGCCTGTAATATGTTGTTGATTGGATTTCATCTTAAAAATAGGTAAACATTATTTTTGTAGTACCCAAAAATGTTGCATATCCAGCATGGTAGTAATCACCCCAGAGATTTCCGGTACCTAACAACCTTGACCATTATGTTGGTTTTTATATAATATATCTTGTTGACATCCGAGGTCCGCGCAAAAGTGTATACAAAAATCAGCAGGGTCCAGATTGTTGGCTCCTCCAAGGTTTGCGTCAAAGATTTTAACTATAACTGACGCATCTAAATGAATGAGAATCCAATGTCTTAAATTCCACTGTAATGTTATAACAAGGCATACTACTATGGAAACCCATAGTTAAGACTTAGTGTGGTTTATCCTTTGACCAGTTGTAAGTTAAGTTTTCAATTGATCCTTCTCTTAGCAGGGATAACACTTTATTATAGTCGTTTCAGAATTTTAAGAGACCTCAAGACGGAGGCTGCCTAACTATACCTTAAAATTGTCCTCAAGATAGTTGTTGAGTAGTTAAATAATATTATTGTACTCTGCAAAATTTGTAATTAGGATAATAGGAGTGTTTACCTTGCAAGAGATGCTGTACTCGTTTCACTCTTCACGGTATTACTCTGGCCACTCCTCGGCTGTAATGTCGGCATTAGTTGATATGTTTTCTGAGATATTCACGCATTCGAGACTGCCTAACTTCTCATATTGGTTTGCAACCTTTATGGCTTTTGTGTTTATCTGCGAGCTGGAGCTACCTCGGTACTTACGGTTTGGATCTGATACTGGCAGAAATGTGGCATTTGACTAAATAGTGCTTCATTTGTTGACCCTAGTAATATTGGTTGCTGTTTATTACTTTAGAAATATTTTGTTTTGCAAGTTTAAAATATACTAGTGTGACTTTGGTCCAAAATGTCGACAACCATGATGTCGCTCTCCGAACCAGATGACATATCTAGTGACAAATTTGAACTATATCTCCTATTCCCAATATCCTTGAGGCTCAACAGAAACCATCCTTAACAACAATTTTGCATTATTTAAAGTTAATTTTATATAAATAACTCGACTCACTCACGTGTAACGAGTTAGATACTTTCTAACACTCACACTCAATGAAGCACTATAAAAGGTTTCAAACTATTACTACCAGCTCTAATAATTTCAACTAATGTGTGGCAGATATAGATTCACTGTGACATCACAAGTGCGAGACGCCCAATTTTAATCATATATGCCCCAGCGAACGGTGCAACTCGGCTTCGAAGACCAACACACAAAACATCTAACACCTGGTCCAGATGACGAGTAAATGAGAGAGGCTTCATTCGAGGTTTTCCCAACAGCCATCGACCAGAGCTAGTGGTCATCCTATAAGATTAACACCCCTCTTCGTACTTGGAGATAACCTGCCAAATTTTATCAGTCCTACTGGTATAAAAAGGCCTGTCTTCATTTCACGTATATCTATTCTATTGTAACCAATCATCGGAGGAACTGCTGGGAGATATTCACGAGCGTCTGTTAAGACTACGTACTGAATACCACGATGGTTGAGGCGTCTGTGTCACCTCCTCACCGCAGAGCAGCCTATGGTGGATACTATAAGTATTTAGGGATGTTGTAATCTTTATTGAGCGTTGATATCTATTATTATATGCCCATATGACGTAGTTTTTGTTTGTCAGTACTGCCGACTTGTTTCCCTCTGTCCTTAAGGCATTGTTTATTTTGTTGAGCCTTGAGCTCTATTATTCTATGTCCTTAAGACGTAGTTTTTTTATGTCAGTAATACTGACTTGTTTCACTATGCCCGTAAGGCATTGTTTATTTTGTTGAGCCTTGAGTTCTATTGTTCAATATGACTTAATTTTTGTATGTCAATACAAATGACGTGTTTCCTTTTGCTCATAAGGCATAGTTTATAGTTGTATGTACTATCTTTCTATGAATATTAGGCGTAGTCGCAAGTATTAGAGTCAAGATTAGACTCCTTAGACTATATGACCATGCAGCGGCTAGTTTAAAGAATAGAATAAAATAATGGATGATACCAGATTATCTATTGGTTTGTTTCACGAACTAGCTGGATCTGTAACTGGCACTTGTCTCTGATGTGTCTAACTGTGTATTGGTATGCGGTGCACAACCTGTGGAAGTTCTGCTTGTCCATTGTTATGGCCCGCAGGGTTTTGTCTCTTGTGTACGGCCCCCTTGTGGTGCCTTTAGAGTTAGTGGAAAATGACCATTGTTTTGTCTAGTATTATTGTCCCCTTTTTAGGGTAACAGCATGGATATAATATTGATTGCTCAGCCAATGCAAATTAGGAATTGACCAGACATAGTATCTGTAGCGTCTATATTCCTGGTAGTTTGCCGTTTACTTGTTGTAAAATAATAGTTTCTCTTCTAGGCTTCTAGGAGCTCATGACATCGTAATGTATAACTCTCTATGAAGTAACTCAAGCTAGCTAGCTCATGTTAATTACCGCCCTTGTAGCTCCTTAAACTAGGACTAAATTTATGTGACTTAGTTCTTTATATTTGAAATTATGTGTTGTAGCTCGAAGCCTTGCAGTCAACTGACTGGTGTAGAATTGTCTGTGATAATTTTGTAATTAGATTTGTTTACCACCAATTATTTATATTGCCTTAGAGTTGCTGCCCTTTATCCTGTCCTGCTTTAACGAGTTACAAACTTTCTTATTTATACCTATGACCAATATGTGTGGGTTATAGGGTGTATATAGGTGCTTCACACCTAATGCTCCTTAGTAGAGATATCTATATTATAGTAACCGTTTATATTTTCATGTTTAAACAATATATGGTTTGAATAACTTCTACCTATAGTTCTATGTACTTCTTTTTGAATTTATTGAATATTAATAAACTAATTTGTTAAACTTGTAAATCATTCTTATACTTTGTTCCTTCTAATAAACATTTATAGTTCACAAGTGTTGGACACGTTTCACATTCAATTTTAAAACATTTTTAATGAAAATCCAAACACGTATCAGGCTATTTATTTTCTTCTTGTAAAGTGTTGTATTATTGATTGCTTTTCTTTGCGTCAGATGTGGAGTTGGCAGTAGATGGTTATTATATGACAGCTCAAAGCTCTCTAAAAGATTTATCTTAAACTTTCGTAAAGACTTTATTTGTTTATTTCCAAAAATAAAAAAAAATCTCTAAATGTAGAATAGTTAAAAGTGAAATAGTATATTTTATTGAAGTTATATTTCTTTAGGCGCGTTATGAAAAAATGGAAATTTTAAGATGTGCGCGCATCACTGTAACACAAAAGTAACAGGTTGAAGTTAAACCGCTCATTAAGTCTCGAAAAAAAAGCTACCAACAAAATAGAAATAGAACCTCTGTTAGTCGCGCATGTTGGTACGCTCGTCGCCTCTGATCACTGTTTTCATATATATAATATTTATCCACATGTTTCTAGTTTCTACATTCACAACACGTGTTTTAGTTTCATACAAGTGCGAATTATATATGTGCTAATAAATTATATTCAGTAGTGATTTAAATTGAATATTTTGATTAATATTATTTACTATTCGTAAATATTAGTGAAAAAAATTGTGCTTATAGACTTTTTCAAGTGCTCCAATATAATTGAGGTTAACTATCCGTATGTATTATTTATTGATATAAATTAAAAAATTTTTTTTTTGTATTTATTTATATTATTAGTTTAAAGTTTAAGTTCCATTAATAAAACATTAATGTTTATAGAAACTTTAAAACTTATTTTAAAGTTATACTAACTGCCATATTTAGTGACGAGATGTCTTTGGACTTGGAGGAATACAAACCTCTTTGGATCTAGACGAAGATTACACAGTTCGTAGTTTTGTTTTGTAATACTGCAAGAAATGCCATTGCGTTGTTTGAATGTAAAAATCCAACAATAAAAGGTACGTAATTGTTTTGTTACCACTGTCTAAATTGAAACAAATTTTGTGCTTGACATACGTTTTGTTATTTTAATTAATTCATTATTAATTGGAGTACAGTTATGTAACTAATTGTATTTTAAGCCAATACAATAATATGCCGCCATTTAAATTTATTGAAGTGACAATCATGATTTAATAGTTGCGCCTACTCTTGAGTGGTGGCAAATAAAAGGCGCAACTTTGCTCTCAAATTGCGCCTGCTCCTTTTAGTGAATAGGGATTTGGAACATATTTCAAACTTGCGCTGGCGCAACTATTTGCTCCCTTTGGTGAATCCAGGCCCAGTAGTGATTTAAATTGAATATTTTGGTTAATATTATTTACTATTCGTAAATATTAGTGAAAAAAATTGTGCTTATAGACTTTTTCAAGTGCTCCAATATAATTGAGGTTAACTATCCGTATGAATTATTTATTGATATAAATTAAAATATTATTATTTAATATAATTAATACTAAATATTATTAAATTATTTATTTTTTAATGAAGCCAAAGAAGTATAACTTCTTACGCGCGTACATAATTACACACACCCATTTTTTTATGCATTGAGCCAGGATAGCTTGATTAATTAGTTTCTAGTATTATATAGGGCTTCCCTAACCAATGATACTAGATGAACATTTAAATATAAATAACTTAGAAAAATTCCAAATGAAATTCAATCAGCAATTTAAATTGATTGAATGTAAATGTGGAAGAATAATAATTGTATGTGATAAAAAAAAGCTTAAAAAAATTGGACACTACAGGTTGTTATTCAGATTTAAGGTTGTTTTAAAGAGTTTGGGGAGGGAAAGGGTGTAATTTGGTAAAGGACACTAAGGATGTGGACGAGGTAAGAGAGGAGGAGGGGAGCTACGGAAGGACAGAGAGTTATTCAGGTTTCAATTACAACTTTTAATTAGGAATCTCTATACTAGTTATACAGAAAAAGAAGTAGGATAAAGAAAGGAAACGAAAAAAAGAGAAAAAACTAAAATACAAGGTGTCTTTTAATGGCAGAGCGATAAAAAAAACACACACCTATACAAGCACAGCAAGTCACAATAAATGTGTTGTACGATGTGTCATTTCCAGTAACAAAAGTAAATACAATGAGTGGCATATTCAAGATAGAAATGTACGGACCAAGCGTTAAGTAATATTCTGGTTTCATTTCAGAAATTGATTAAAAAGTTTTTAATTCCTTTTTTTTATATGTAAGCCTAAGATACGTAAACGCATATCATATTTTCTGAGTTGCTAAAATGGATTGAATGCAGGAAATTAGTTTTCTTTTTTCTTTTTCTTTCAAATAAGTTACAATAGATTTATATTCAAGTATTAGCATCACAAAATATTTAAATAGGCTATAGCGTACAACTTAATAATTATTAATGCATGCACCCACTATTAATTGCTTTACCATTTAATTTCAATTATTAAGAAACAAAGCAATTTCATTTAAACTAAAGGAAACAATATTAAGAATTATTATAAAAAGGATATCTTAATTGACAAGAATTCATATGAAAAAAGAATAATTTTTATATGATTTAAATATAGTATGAATTAATAAATCAAATATAAATATTAATTAATAAATAGTTAAACATAAATATATGATTCATTAATTAATTAATACTAATATTTAACAATAATTATGCAACGAGAAATTTCTATTTCTCTTTATAAAACCGTTTTCAAGAAATAAACCTCCTGTAACAATAATAAAACAATTATTTATAATTAGAAAATAATAGCGAATGATTTATAGTAATTATATTGATATAAATGTTAGTAAATCATATTTTTAATATAAAGAGAAATATTCTTAATATTATAACATTTGATTACCTTTATTAAGGGTCACATTAAAATCAAGAAATACATCATGACTCATGAGACCTACTTGGTACCTACCAAATTATGTACTGTACCTTGTAATACAGTGCTAAAATGTATATTTCATTCATAATATGAGCTGCATTATCTATATATAGGCCAACTTTTTTAAGCTACAGATCAATATTTTATTTTAATATAAAGTACAAATAAATTCAACAATTTCAAAACACCTCATATTAGGTTTCGCAAATATAATGCAATCACATATTAGCCTGCCTAATTGATATTCGATCCTCTATTTATTAGCCAGTAAACCAGATTAGAAAATAGTGAAGTTTAGGATGTGAGACCTTCATTGTGGGTTATTCCCAATAAGGGAATACGAACGTTCATAAAATAATTTTGAAGCTATTTTTTTAATTAACAAAGAAACCATAACAAATTCAAATTTAGATTCGCTTGGCTTCAGGATTGGGTTACAAAAAAGTGCAAAAAAAATAAACTCCAACATATGTATATAATATTATTTTATAAATGAAAATATATCTCAAATTTGTATTGTAAAACTACAAATTAATATTCAGTTCCTGGACGATATCCAAATAAATTTTTGTTACTAATACAATTAATTATATACTATCTCGATGGAGAGTTCTGATTGTTATTGTATATATAACTTTAATAGTGAACCTTTTTTATGATATTAAAGATTAAAGATTTAAAATGTTCTTTAAAAATGGAACTATTCTATATTTTTTTATTTTTTTATGGGGCACGTCTAGTTAATACTTGTTTTCATAGGTCCATATGTTGTATACCCATAATATATAGGTCCTTATGTCCAAATATTTCATATATTTATTCTATGACACGCTTCGATGCTCGAGTGGTCTAAGACAGGGCTATTCAACTATCGGTCTGTGGGCCACATCGGGCACAACAATCTTCATGATATCCAAAGTATTTAAAGTCCAGTCATCATTAAATAGGTACAAAATACCGATATAGCATTGGAAACTAAGTTAACTAACAACATTTTTCTTTTGGTTAAGGGACAAGAAGTGTCACTTTTTCCATTGATAATTTATATTTGAATTATAATAATGAGTGTTTAAATTATCTAGACATGATTTATTATTTCATATTTGCTAGTATTATCCTTTTATATTTATTGTCACTGAAATAGATACTTATTTATTTTAGCGTGTCTTTCTACTGAGATAAGAGTATTGGGTTCAATTCCTGTCATGGTCATTGGTAAAATGAGTGTTTCACTCTTCAAAGTGTAAAATTATATGCCAGGGGTTGTCTGTTCTATATTTAAGTTGGTTTAAAAGTATTGTGCTGATATAATCTGTCTATTCAGAAAGTACACGTTAAACACCTCAAATAAATGAAAATAAATAAAATGTAATTGGGTATTAAACGTACATTTTTTTAAACTTACGGATTATATATTTACACGAGATTTTCTATAAGTGAGAGCAAAAGGACTTACCAATTTTGTCAGGAAAGTTATTTTCACATACCTCCCAGGGTTATTCTACATGTTTCAATTGACATGAGACGTCGACATTATTTCCCCTCCGAAGGAAGCTATGCTACCGATTTTTATTGCCCAAGTAAAATTCCGGTAACCCTGGTGGTGGGTTTGAACCCACGAACATTGGGTACTAAGGCGAGCACTTTACCCAAAACCCACTAAGGTCAGCGATAAAAATAAAATGTATTACCTTTCTCTCTTTTAGCTCTTTCAAACCGCAAAATAAACTCAAATAACATACATTCAAACCTACGGCCAAACTGAATTAAATGTCTGTCCTGCCAAATATTAAGATTTTTACAGTGGTCCGCTTGGATAACTAATATTGAATAGCCCTAGTCTAAGGCATCACTTTTAAAATATACCTGACTGCCATTTACATGGAGTTTAGTGATCAGATCCCGTTTGGATTAAATGAGGATAGTTTTTCCTAAATCGTTTTACCACTATTCTTCCACCAAAACGTGGGTATACATGCCCTAAATTCTAATTCCAACTTCCTTGTCCCTACTCATTTAACGTGGTTAGTTAAGTTGTATACCTAAAACGTTTTTCTGGTATGCTTCTTCTGAATTTATCCTCCCTTTTGACTAACCCAAGAGGGTGAATAAACTGCATCTAGCTCTGCCAGGTATAATGCCACGAGGAATAAAAAACAAAAACTGGAACTATTAAATATTGTTGATTTGTTAACTAGTAATCCATTCTTACTTTTAGAAGAAAATAATAGTGTACTACAAATAATTATGTAAAGGAATGAATTAATAACATGTTTAACTTAATTGGTTTTAATATTTAAGAAAATTGTCTTGTAAAGGCCATCGGTGTTCCTAAGTTAGCGAGAAGCAAACTAGTGAAATGCTTTTAGAAATCTATAATAGAGAGAAAGGGAGTACTATAGTAGAGGCTGAATGCTTAATACAGATTTGTCTATAGAATAGGACTAAAAAAAAGGTGTGAGCTACAAAGACTAAATTGGATGAATTGTTAAACTTGGCAAAACATTTTTATATCTAAGTTAGTTAATGTTTAATTAATGAACCGATTGATCATATAAGCACATGACATAAAATAACTTAAATCTATAACATTACCGACACACATCTGTCAATTCATTATAGTGAAAGAGTGACAACAATCTCAATAATGAAACATACTTCAGGCCGTGCCGATGGTCAAAACTGGAATCTCTAGCTCAACAAGCAGACGCACCACTGACTATTCTACTAGGGTGGAAATTTTGGCATAGTATCAAATGTATTAAACCAGTGTGAATTCTTTTACAATACTAGTATTTTTATGTTTGATCTTTGAAAAGGTACTTAGTCGAAGAGAGAAAAGGGTTTTTTATTTAGTTAATATATTCTCGGAAAGGACTTAATAAATGTATTTTTTATAACTCTATTAGACCTACTTCAATTGGTGTATATATATTTCCACACCTCTTTAACCAGCCTTAACCCACCCTCCCCCCACCTTTCCTCAGTAGTTAGAACGCTAATACGTACTACACTGACTCAACACCGGTGACAAAGACTTCTTACCATATGAGCCGTAAAAAACATAAATATATCATCTTAGCATGGTAGAGCCTATAGGTCTTTCCTTAAATTATTAACTGATATTTTCAACCACTTTTATAGTACCAATGGAGACCAAACCTGAAATATAAACTCAGCTGAGGAGACAATATATTTGATTAAATTTAGAGGTATAAATAATATTTATTAAATTTTGTAGCCATCTTCCTTCAAATCAACTGGTTATTCTTCAAGCAATTTTTCTTCAGTTAGTTAGCTTAGATTTCAAACTTTGGCTTAATTGTGGTGACAATAAAAGCTTCTAGAATTGTAAGTTTACAGATGTTCATCTATTTATTAACTTCACTTACAATCCAACTTTAAATAATTTTTAGCAGACCTTTATTTGGGCTCTTATACTGGACATAAAGAACTGAAACTTGCCACACTGACTCTGCCCCATTAACAGCACAATATCTTATAATTTTAGGTATACAATTCTTGTTTTGTTTTTTTAACTACACTTGCCATCGATTTAAAGCCTCTTTAAATAAAGAAAACTCAAAAATAAAGCAAATAAATTTAAGTGATAGCTAAAAATAGAACATTTTAAAACATTAATCTAGTAATTGGGGAAAGCCAGGCCTCCACCGTGGTTCGGATTCCACGTTAAACTGTAGGTCCTCCATTTCATCTTCACAATCACCCTACCATTACACATTAGCGTAAGTGCGTACAACCCGAACGGGTAGTAAGACGCGGTGCTAATAATAATAATAATCATCTAGTAATTCTATAACTGGAGTGAATTGATCCGTAACAAATGTCTACTGTTATACATTAATCAGTTTTCGCATTAATGCAAAAATGCAAAAAAGGCCCTTTGTCTAAAATAAATATTCTGTTTTTTTTAGCACTGCGTCTTAATACCTATTCCTGCTATACGGTTTATGTTACTGGTTTGACTTTATATTAAAATAAGTATAAAATAAGAGTTTTTAAATCCTTTTATTGTTTTCAAAGCCTAATATAGCATCATTTAACATCACACATTAAAATTGCTTGCTACTATTATTTTGAGAGAATTAATATGTACGCGTTATCAGTAAGAGATCCACCAACTAGCTTAATTATAGAATAAACACATCATACATTTCCCCGTCCATTAATAATAGTTAGCACCGTGTCTTACTACCCATTCTGGTTATACGCTTAAGTACTAATTACACTAATGAGTTAGGAATGAGGAAGATTGACTATAGAGTAAGTGAGCCCACATTTGCGTATAGGGAGATAGGAAGACCATTTAGGAACCCCCAAGTTCTACCGAGTGAGATTCAAACCTCGATCTACCCGTAACTACGCCAACGAGTTGGATCGTCCGCTAATAAATCACCGTGAAAGGGGAAGCCCCAATTTCATCCTTGATAAATGTTCTAATAATATAGGGAATCAAAACAGAGACTCTTATTTAAGTAGGCGGACGTGGTAACACCTGAGCTAAGGAATCTTACAAGTTTATTCTTAAACTGTTATTCTAGTAGGATAAGATACTTTAAAATAAAGTGTAGTTATTGTGTCATAGAAATTA
Source organism: Timema monikensis (assembly GCA_902151445.1). Classification (NCBI taxonomy): domain Eukaryota; kingdom Metazoa; phylum Arthropoda; class Insecta; order Phasmatodea; family Timematidae; genus Timema; species Timema monikensis. The sequence goes on along the minus strand of CABFVZ010000076.1, from coordinate 329,242 downwards.
TTAGAACAATAAATAATAGTCAGACAAGTGAATTAATAATAGTAAAAACTAAGACGCATTTACTTTTAAGTAAATTATAGGGTGGGAAGGAAACAATTAGACGATCTATGCTGAGTAAGGTGATGGGCAACCTGCTGAGGTTTGCCTGACGTCCTGTGGAGAAATCTTCAAAAAGTGAAAAAGTGTAGTGTGTAGCTTGCTTTTATTTAGCTACTGAATATTTACTTTTCATATAAAGTGTTAGTTTTCTAGTTACTAATCGTCCTATTTTTCTGACCCCAGTTAAAGGTATGGTATCGAAATAAAAGTATCAATACTGTTCTCATTAAAAGCATTGGAAGAAAGATATCACTACCGTACTAGTATCGAAAGAAAAGTATCGATAACAGTAAATATTGCTTTCGAAATTGTAATGTGGAATTTTTTTTATCTAATAATAATAATTTCAACTTTTGTATCTTAATTGTATTTTCATATTTATTTAAACACTTAAAATTATTATGGTTTTTAATATTTTAAATCAAATTTTATAATCTGCTTATTAGCTATTGAAATTCTTAAAAAACTACCATAGTTCACTCTGGGAGTTGACATTTTTTAACTACATTCATCGTTTATATACTATATCAAGATATATTATTAACTACACTGGACATAAACTATTTAGTTCAAGAGCAAAAAAGGGTTATCTAAATGTAATCCTTTCCACTAATTCCAAAACTGGTCTCAAAATTATCCTATCACGTATAGTTTTAAAGTTTTTCCCACTTTAAGACTATACAGTGTATAAGGAAACTCTTTCACAACAAGAATGGCTAGATATAACAGATAATTTGACTGAACGAGCCCCTACTCCCCCCCTTTCCTGCTTAAGTCAAACTCTTCAAACCTCCCTTTACAACCCCAAACTTTTCAAGGCCATGTTATTGACCTGTTTTGGACATGATAAGTCAGATTTGTACTTGCTTATTGTCTAAGTCAGCTCAGCACACATGGGAAGTTGGTGGTCAGAGTTTGTTCTGTAAACATCTAAAGCTGTGTGTTTCTTTATCATAAACTGTTATCTATGTGGTTCACTGTACATTTTATGGTGTTTTCAGGATATTAATTTTGCTGTTCCAATGATTTTGTTACTTTTGTCTTACAAACATTTCAGGCATTAGTTCTAAATCAAAGCACACTGTGGCACACCTTAATTTACCATCTGCCACGAGTCCTGTACCTAGTAGCGAAATCGTCTCTGGCATAGCCTCAAGAAAATGCCACACGAAGTGATGATGAAAAAGTGGAAGAGCCTGTAGATCATAGTGATGATGATGTAAGGTTTGATCCAACTTTTAATGTTTCCTGTTTATATTCTGAACCATATTTTACCAAAGGTGATCTCAGTGATCTTGTACGAGATTTTAATCTATTTAAAAAGCAAGCTGAATTGTTAGGGTGCAGATTGAAAGGCTAGAATCTCCTCTACAGAAAAACAAAATAATGTGTTTTTAGTGAAATCCATAGTGACTTTAAGGATTTCTTTTGTGTTTTTTTTTTTTTTTT